>JARYHS010008075.1:105903249-106191491 GCA_031002005.1 Vandiemenella viatica | reverse complement strand
CCTCTGCGACAACTGTGAGAGCGCTCCCGCTATCTATGAGAGCTGTCACCTCATTCTGGTGAATACGCGCAGTTATGACGGGGCAACAACCTATTCTTCCGTTACGTTGCAGCGTCGGGGGGTCAGTATCCTCCAGGTTATTTAAACCGTCTTTCCAAATGCCCAGGTCGTCTTCGCTCGCACTACAGTCATCGCTTCCTGGAGGAACCCCTGTCCTTCCTCATGCCTGCCCGCCAGCACTTTGCGGAGTCTGAGCGGCCCCACCCTCCACGGCGTGGCCGTTGACCTTCGCCGCGGGGGCCGGAGGCGCTTCCCTTTGTGCCGTTAAGGCGTTGACACCTGACTCATGCTGTGGCGGTGCGTGGTTTGCGGAAGACCTGGTCGCTTCGAAGCGCCGGTCATTGCCCGCATTCCCGCGGTTCCGGTTCCCATTCCACCGCGGCTTACCTTGATTGCCCCCCGACCTTCCCGTCTGCACAAAACCTTCATTCTCGGGCTTGGCGTGGTCGTACGTCTGCACATAGCCAGGGCGCTCCTCTCCTTCTTCCACCATCCTTAGGGTCGCGACGAACTGTTTGAAAGTATTTATCACCGCGGGGTTTAGCAACAGCTGCACTGGCTGCGAGAAATGAGACCTCAGAGCACCACAGAGCTCACTTTCATCCATCGGCTGATCCAGAAACCGGGACTGCTTCGCGAGTCTCTCGGCATACGTAGCCATAGACTCGTCCTGGTTAGAGTGATAGCGTCCCTGGTACAACCTTCGCCTCAGATTGCTCTGCGCCGCCCGTCCCCAGAAAACCTCCAAGAACATAGCTCTGAACTCCTCATACTCCGACTCGTCATTAAAATTAGTGTCGAACCACACTCTCTCCTCTTCCCCAAGACACTGGTAGATGACAACCATTGTCATTTGGTCGGGAACACTCTTGACCCGAAGATACCTTTCCAATTCTTTCAGAAAGCTCTTCGGATGGGTTCCCCTCTTTCCACTAAAACGGGGAAACGGCAAATCTACTGCAAGGGGCAGGGTGTTGCACACGGGCGTCTTTTCACCCACCTGTGCGCCAACGCGTGTCATTTCTTCACGAAGTCCACGCAGTTCGCAGTCGATTTTCACTTCCAAGGTCCCTTGCGCCTCGCGAACATTCGCGCAGTCTGTTCTCGTTTCGGCGACACTCTTGTCGACACCGCTAATCAGCTCCCCAAGCTGTGTCATCTTCTCACCGTGACCCACTTCCATTTCCACGATTCGCATTTCTAGCAAGTTCGTCCGTGTTTTCGTTTCTTCGGTTACTTCCGATACGCGTCTCTGCGCGTCCAACACCTGCTCCTTGGTGCGGTCAACAGCACTGCTTAATGTTTTCTGCGCCATTTGCAGCGATTGCACCGACTCCTTAATTTCGCCTACCCTTTTTTCCATCGCGACCGTCAATTCCTCTCTGAGCGCCGACAATTGTTCATTTGTGTTTCTCTGTTGTTCACCAACCAAGCTCAAACTTTCAGTTATGGATGTTAACCTTTCGTTAATGGGCCCCATCAGCTGTTGCATAAACTGCAAGATATTCTGAGGCATCATAATTTCGCTAGTCTGGTTTTGCGACAGCGGCACGAAATGATCGTTAGTTTCTGGAATCGGAAGATAACTAGCAGTGCCTTCCCCAGTGGCCGTCTCCTGAATGCTTCGATCAACATTTCCAACCACGGCGCTATCAATTAAATGACCACGATTTCCCTCCATTGCGGATTCCTGATCTTTTGGCTCTGACGGACTATGACTTTGTGCCATCTCGGTAGATTTTCCGGACCTCAGTTTCATCCACTCAAAAGCACCCAAAAATTTAGAAACTTGAAAACAAAAATGTCGCTACACTTATCCTCCCACAATTCAATATTTATGATGGTAAATCCGCGTGAACATTCGACAAATTCTTAAACGCACAATTCTTGATGGAACGAACGCTCAATTCATTAACTATTACAGACTCAATTGCGCAAAACATAGAGGCTCGCGGCATAAAATAAAAAAAAACACGTAAAGCAAGAACAATTTACCAAAACAATAATCGTCACAGAGGATAGCCAAAGGACAAACAAAACACTTTCGACGCTGAGATGCTGTGAAGGTCTGACATTTTAGGAGAATGCATTCTCAAACTTGTTTCAAAACATTGCCCAGCGATGCAATCACCATCCAAAACCAAAAACCAATTAAAAATACAAGGACAACTCGACCAGAACCAACCACCATCATTTTAGAATTCAACAAACACTAAAGACACATCTTCCTTCAACATTGACAAACAATTTATCCAACAGACCAACGTACAAATATCATATTCTGCACCAGCGACCCGTACAATTTAAAGCTGGAATGAATACATATTATCTACTAGCATGTCATAAACATGTCATATTATACACAAAACTTTTCTGCATGCTGGCACGGTTTTCCACTGAAATGAGCATTCAAAATTTAAATATTAATATGGAAAAGACACTCTGCAAACGTTCATATCGTTAGCCCCACAGGTTGGGTAAGCCAAATGTAATGTCTATTCCTTCATAAAATATTGTTTGTCCGGACATTACTGGGCGGTTTCTGTGGTCTAAAACCAGTCAGGGTGGGCGCCAGGTTTTCGACAGAGTTTCCTATATTAAAGGAAAGCGCCTGTCGAAACCAAAAACAAAAGCTGACCACAGATTCCACACTACAAGCTATAATTTATTAAATGACTTAGGGATGGAGGGTGATTGAAAAAAACAGAGTTTACAATAGAACATTTGAATTGCTTTTACTCACAAAGTGGTCAGTGTATATTAAGGCACATACAACAACGTTTTGTGGATTTAAAAAGTTTCAGCATGAGACTTGTCTCAGGGTTTTCTGGGCTGAACGGGTTTGCAAATGTCTCTTCCTTTCTTGGTGTGTATTTACCCGGGACTGCGTGATGACGGAGGTGGGCCGCGTGTCAGCGGCGGCTGCGGCGACGGCGGTGGCAGCGGCGGCGACGGCGACGGCGGTGACAGCTGCGGCGCGGCGGCTAGTCGTCGCTCACCCTCGGTCCTTCTTGCCCGAAGTCGTCAGTCGTAATCCTGTCCCTGCGTCGGTCCTCCACACCCGCATCTTCTCCATCTCTCCAGCCAATCGGAGCCAAAACTCTCAGCCACTCGCCGATTGGTGGGCGCCCTCGCAATAAACAAATAAAACAACACGGAAATCAGATCACATGTGTCGTCACATGTGCTGGCAGTTTCTTGCGTAGGTCCACGTTTTTTCCTTGGTCTCCTCCCGTTTTCTGTTGGAGCACAACACATCTCACCCCACAGAAGCAGCCCCCAGGGGTCTCGCCAAAAACAACACAGACCACATGCCCGGCTTCCTGCCTCACAGGACGTTCAGGACATTACAATAGTTTATAGAGTATTCTTCTATCTCGATACTTTAGACCTGACTTCTTTAAAATTTGGAACATCTTGTCCCACCTAACATTATCAAAAGCTTTTTCTAAATCAACAAATGCCATAAAAGTATCTTTGTTTTTCTTGATCCGCCCTTCAAGTATTAATATTAAAGACAGAATTGCTTCCCTTTACCGCGATTTCTCCTAAACCCAAACTGATCTTCACCTACTATCTCTTCTACTAGCCTTTCCATCCTTCTGTATGTTATTCTGGTCAGTAATTTTGAAGCATGTGATGTTAGACTAATGGTGCGATAATTCTCACATTATTCGGCTTGGGCTGTCTTTGGAAGTGTGAAGATGATATTTTTATTTAAATCAGTTGGAATTTCTCCTGTTACATAACTTTTTGATATCAGCTTGAATAATCTTTCGATTCCTTCCTCTCCTAGGGATTTAAGAAGTTCTGCAGGGATCTCATCTATTCCAACTGCCTTATTTGTTTTCAAGTCATTCAGAGCTTTATTAAATTCTGTCCTCAAAACAGGATCTCCTAAGTCATCAATGTCGACATCGCCTTTCTTTTCCAATACACTATTGTTCAAGTCGTCCCCAATATACAGTTTCTCAATGTAATCCTTCCATCGGTTAGCTCTTTCGAATGAGCTTAAAAGAGGTTTACCATCGGCAGTTTTAATGTTCATGCCTCTTTTCTTCATTTCTCCAAAATTCTGTTTGATCTTTCTAAATGCAACATCTACTTTTCCTACGACCATTTCCTTTTGTACTTCTTCACACTTTTCTTGTAGCCATGTTTCTTTTGCTATTTTGCATTTCCTATTTATTTGATTTCTAAATTGCCTGTACTGCTCTCTATCTGCTTCATCCCGAGTATTTTCGTACCTTCTCCTCTGATCCATCAGCTCCAAAATTTCTTCTGTGATCCAAGGTTTTCTTAGAAAATGTGATTCTAATTATTTCCGATAATTTTTCCCCTGCAAAAAGAAAAAAAGAAAAATGTGAAAAAACAGGAAAAAATATGAAGGAACACAAAAAAATAATAACTTTTTAGTCTGACCATTGGGAGGCAAGTAGTTTACACGATTTTTCATGTGCAACCGGTGTGATTATTTATTTATGCTACGTCAGAATCAGATGTTACCAGCTCCCGTTACAATTATCATTCTGGAGGCATGGATGGTATGGCAGCGTCAGATGTTATTAACGTTCAGTATTGAGATACAGCGTGGTAAACACACAACAAAAAGTCAAATCAATAATCTGATGAGGCACAATTAAGATTTGCACTAAAAGCCAGGAAAGAAACATTCTAGATAGCTTATGCTTTGGGAGTGAAGAATATAAAATTGATTTATTTGAAAAACCGAACATTTCTCTTACTTAAGCAGGTTAGAGTGAACTTTACCGAACTTATAAATTAGAGATTATTTTCTAATTTAAAATTTGTATTTGGCCATGTCAGCCAACTGCACTTCTGCTGGCGTGAACGTATCACGTTCTATCAAGGACAACACAGGCCGGACTCGAACTGGTGACTGTTGCAACTTGAGGACAGAGGACTAGTGAATTGTATTGTAATAATAAATGAGTTTCGAGATTATTGTCTATATGATAAGAAAATTAATGTACTTTCAGTTATTTGCACTTAACCTTGTTATAAAAATTGCTACAGCTGCTTTTCCGTTGCTCATATGTTGATCAATAGGCATATTTATTTTAATATAGCTATATAATTTTAGTATTTTTTGTTATATTATATAAGCGTTATGTTCTTCCAAATGTTTCAACATTGTCATAAAACAATATTTTTTTCTTCCGCTAAGTTTTCAAGCTACATTCAACTAATTCAATAATTACAAGTTTCTATCTAATTCTCTTAAATAGTAATACTGAAAAGAAATGTAATTAGTCAAAGCCAATGTAGTGTAAAGGAAAATATCTGTTACCATTTCTTTTTGGGAGGTCGTAGGTTCGAGTACCTGATCCGGCCATCCATATTTCGGTTTTCCATGGTTTCCGGGATGGTATCTTCAAAAAAGGCTATTGCCGAATTCCTTCCGTTTCTTTCCCCAAAACCGTTCCCGCCTCTGGTGAACTCGATGTTAACGAGGTCAAAAGGTATAACGAAAAAAAAAGTTTTAAAAATAAAACCATTTTTTCTGTGTTTATATTACTCTTAATACAGTAGCGGGCAATAATGCCTGCCAGTAATGAATAACACAAAATATTCTAATGTATTTTTGATAGTCTAATATTTTTTCTAATACAGCGGTGGGCAATAATACTTGTCTGTAATGAATAACACAACAAATATTCTAATAGAGGTCTCGTGATTCTGATAAGAGAGCGCTTCACAGGTTTCGTGCATTATAATTTATTCTCTTTATATAATCCCTTCCGGAGAGGTGGAAGTCGGCATGGCAGAGATATCACGCTGTCTCCAGTTTAGAAAGAGATAAGCGGATTTTATACCACAAAACCGTTTCTTCACAGTTTTAATTCCAGAATTTCTTTTTCCGTATCCCTGTGATGGGTGGCAATAGTTTTGTTGATATGTAGCAGTTGAAATAATACTATCGCTGAATTTGGAACATTTGAGTTGTAGCTTGCGAGGAAAGCTTGTTTAGTAACGACAGAAATAAATTTATGCAGTGTATGGTCGCTTCTTTAATAAAATATTTATTATTTATTAATGCTTTTGTTCGATAGATACCTGCAGAGGAAGGATCTCTGTGACGTGGAACATGTCATAAACTTGATGAAACGTTATTATATGTTACAAACAAACAAAAACAAAAAGAATATACATAGACGTTTGCTCTAATGTAACAGCTGAAAAAATTGTTGAATGAAGTATTGACGCAGAAGGGAATATATAAGCGGAGTTTTTTTTTTCACTTTTCGCTTTCACTAAGCAATCAACATAAATAATAAAAATTGAAACAAATAAACTATAAAAATTAGCCTTGTGGCCGTGTTCGCTAAAGCATATTTAATACATTTGGCGTTCAACGCGAGACCAGGTGAAAGAAGAAACTTCCATCTACCGATACTATTCAGCAGGAAAGGAAAACAAATGAGGCACGCAGTTGCGTGTAGAAGGATTGAACTGATCACCACGTTTGTCTGCAGTATGTTTTGTGGAAGGAAATACAATGGTGTCTTTGGTGATTCATCCGTTATGTTTGCAGACAGTGAATTCAACACAAGATATTACCATCTACGTTCTTAATATTCGCAAATAACACACTGCACTCAGTAGCCACATACATGCTTACAACATAAAAAATGCAGTGGTTTCCCGTTGCCTTCTGCATCCGCATGCCGTTGATTATTACTGATTCATCTGCCTTTAGGGGCCGTTTCCAAACCCAAGGGCAAGAGGGTGCCCTGAACCGCTCCCCGCTATTCCGCCCTCCTTTCGGAGGCCGTTGGCAGGCAGTGGGTGACTCCTTATACCGGGAATCTTTCAGTCGCCAGAGCCTCGTCCGTGCAAACAAGGTGCACCACGTGAAGGAGAGGTTGACATTTGGTTGGAAAAGACTAGAATAGTCTCTCCTAAACCCTTACACCCCATCGAAAACTAAAAACTAAAACAATCCTACAAATAAATTTATGGGTGATAGTGACCTAACTTGATTATGCTAAACTCTGATTTAGCTCGATAACGTCCTTTGCTACTCTGTGGTTCCACTCCGTTTTGTGCGCGTTATTTGTTCCCCATTCATTTACGTTCACCGTTTTATTATTTAATATGTTGCGTTACGTTTGCGTTCGTTAGTTCTTGTTTTCTCTCTGGGACGTATTACAATATTTTAAAGGGGTTCAAAAATATGACCGCCTGAGCGATACAATTGCTTATTTTATCAGTGTTGATAATAGACCTTTTAATGCAGTTGAAGGCAAATGTTTTAAGTGTTAATGAATCACTTAGCACCATTATACAAAGTCCCTTTTCTTGGAGCTATTAAAACAAATGCTGATGGAAAATATGAAAAAAAATCAAAAGTCGTGAAGGAGGACTTGAAAAGTGTGAAGCATTTTGATACGAAGAGAATAACACCGACAATTTGGAGATTACGGTACATTTTTTGCTGATAAATTAAATCTAACTCAACCATGATAGTGAATTAAGATATGGTCAAAATTGCAATTAATCATTTACTCAAAGTAGCCTCGTCGTACCTGCTGAACGCCTTTTTTCAGAGGCAGGAACCTCTATCATTCAAATTTGGAATTGACTTCATGGGCAAAGTTAAGGAAACTACGTTTTCAGGATCTGTTGACGCTTAATATTTGCAGACCTAATTTTATCAATAAAATACCTCAAATTTATTATTTGATTTTGATTTACATACTTATTTCTAAAATAATACATACAAATATCGGAAAATATCGATTTAATCGACATGATGTGGCCGATATTATCGATATCTGCCTGGCATCGATATAAATATCAATATATTTATGCCTTGCATCCCTAGGAGTGAAGTCCAGAAAAAAAAATGTGTGGTTTTATGAAACCACGAAGCTAGTGAAACTTTTTTAAGCACTTAACTGAAAATTTTCGGAAAATTATTCGATTTAGGGTATTAAAATCGCGTTCTTAATCTTAACTTAATAATTGAAAAATGGGAATGATAATGGAAAATCAATAGTAAACAAGATATCCAACCATAAATTTTAATTTCAATCTATGTACTAGAGTACGGAATACATAATAAATACAATCGTACGAATAAGTGAGAATGTAAGTGCTAAACGGTCAATTGATGCGAGCTGTGGGTGCCACCATATTAGCCTTGGCTGTTCTGCCGAGCGCCTTTCACTTTATCCCCACTCCGCGGCTGGGTGTAATGCGACATGCGATAGATGGACGAAGAAATAACACTTCCTGCTTTCGGAAGAGAAGATTAGAAAGAACCCGTCAGTTGCCGATTACCTTGCTTCACTTCAACTGTAGTCGACGCCAGACAGATCTCATGTGACTAGGAGAGTTTTTCAGTGTGGAAATCGCAATCGTAGAACGAACAAGTCTGGCAAATAGCACGTCACCTCTGGTTTCTCGCCCTAAAGCAGTTCTGCCTAGTGGGCCTCCGTTTAAGAGAAATCGGGGATTAAAAAAAGTGCTTAAATTGTATGTATATGAGCTATACTTTTACTGAAGACCGTTAGTTTATAATGTCTATTTAGCCGTGGTCGTTAAGGCGAAATGATCAGATGCGATGGGTTCGGAGTTCAATCCCACCAAAGATGAAGTTATTTTTTCAATATTTCTATTTTTTTATTGCCATTCTATCTTGTATCATTAAAAATTTGTTTTGAAACAAAATCTACAAAATTTTTATTTTCCTTTGACTAGTACGCAAATATTAAGATGGTATAAATCTTAAAAACATTTGAAACAAAAATTACGTGCACACCAGGAACATTTTATGAAGGATATGTTTCGACAGTAACATAAAATATTTATTATTGATTTAGGAAAGCAGGTTTCGTTAACATTTGTAAATTTCGGCCTTTTATTCGTTAATTTTGAACCATACCAGGAATATTTTATCATGTCATAAAATACCAGCGCTCGCAAAATGTGGTGAATAAGAGAATATATCTTAACAGCATCTTCACGAGAAGATATTAAACGGTTATCTTGCAACAGTTCCGGTGCATTTTTGAGATTTTTTTATTAGTATTTTTACCTGATGATAGAAATACACATCACATGGCTGACATAAATGCGTACATTTCGGTCGTAACATCCTAATATTTGCGTATTTGTCAAAGGAAAATAAAAAAAATTATAGAATTTGTTTCAAAACAATTTTTAATGCTACAACATAGAATAGCAATTAAAAAAAATATAAATAGACAAAAAAATTTCGTGGGTGGGGGTTCGAACCTCGGTCCCATCGCATTTGATCACACCGTCTCAAGGAGCATGGCTAAATAGACATTATAAACTAACGGTCTTCCGTACAAGTATAGCTCATTTACATACAATTTAAGCACTTTTTAATCCCCGATTTCTCTTAAACGGAGGCCCACCAGGCAGAACTGCGTTAGGGCGAGAAACCAGAGGTGACGTACTATTCCCCAGACTTGTTCGTTCTACGATTGCGATTTCCACACTGAAAACCTCCCCTTGTGAGTGTTAACGGTCATCAGGCCTCCGCACTAGGTCACGTCATACCTGCGCGCATGCGCCTGGCCGGCTGTAATGCGACATACGATAGATGAACGGAAAAATTTGAGGCGATAGAATAAAAGTTTCACTTTAAAAGATTTGAAGCAGACCCGCCAAGCACTACGGTTGAGCTTTACACCAGTCTCAAAGAAATGCATCATGTTCTACTCTAGGTTAACTGATGTAAGTGTCCGTGGCCGGAAGAAAGTTTCACCGTCCCATACCTGTTCAACAGGGTGGAAGATATGAATGTAGATGATTACTAAAGATCTGTGTTAAACCCCCAAATCTCTCTTCGACAACTATGGAATGAGGGCGTTGTTTTGTTGACGGCGATTCTGTCACTGAATGGAACGTTCAGCCATTGGTAGCTTTCCCTAAAGACCTTAGGTTCCGCAACTTGGGAATAACCCCCTCTCTCTTCTTGTACGGACAGTACCACATACTCAACATGCTCTCGTTGCAGACATCTACACACACAAGTAAGGCTACAACTAGAAGTACAGGAGCTTGTAAGAGAAAACTACCCTTACACATGTTTAAATTACACCTATTTGGTAACTAAATTAGGTTTTTTACCGCCTTGAATATGTAACATTTTTTAATAGGAAAGTTGGATTTGTTACTTAAATGTTGACGTCGGGGTGTGTGGAGACACTGGGAAAGGATCTATTGTTAGTATGGTCTCGACGCGCTGGTAATCATAGCGGTGATGTATCGAAGAGGACCTATGGTGAAAGTTCCACTAGCGCAAGAGGGAAGCTTTCTCGGCATAAAGACGTTTGAAACAATTTCACTGGTACTTCGAGCTCGCAGACCAGGTAAGAGACAGTTACAGGGTGTCAGTCAGACGCAGCTGAATACGGTTTGGCAGAAGTGACGCTAGCGGGCTAGTGGGAGATAGATTTGCAGAAAGTTAGACATGTAGCAGTTAAAGAGTAACAAGTTGCAGTTGGAGAGAGATTCAGTTAAGCAGAAAGTCAGGTAGCACTACAGTTGGGCAGCTAGATGCAGGAAAAGCATCCTTAGGGTACTTGACTAATCTTAGAAAAGTAGTCAGTATTGCGTCTATTATAATAAAAAATGTATTATTTCTCTCAAAAATTAATTGTAAAATGCAAAATTTGGCATTTTGATATGTTAATTTGAATATAAGAGCAGAACCGTTCGTAGCTGACGTTTCGTCTCACGTGACGTCAGTTCTCTGTAAGTGAAGTTATGAACAAATCAGTATCTCGATAATTTCATCGATAAAATTAGTTTTACAGTTTTCAAGTGGTGCCTAGTGCCGCACTTGAAAAACGTATCAATTAAAACTCCAATCAAATTGTTTATTTACGTTACAAATAAGGAAAACATGCGGAAAATGTTGTTAAACTAGCAGAACGGAACCTAGCAAATTTATCTACATAATCTTCAACGTATAAACCACTTTGATGTAAGTTAATATTCTATCATGTTAAATAAACTGCGTACCTTAATATTTCTGAAGTGAAATTTGGCTACGGTGGGGATGCGTAGAACGTTGCGATGCATGCGCACTTAACGATAATTTGATGCAAGCAGCTAAGATAGTGTTCCCTGTCATTTACGCTCATGTTAAACAGTGGACCATATTAAATGTGAAACATATATATTCTGCATAAGATCCAAGGTTCTCTCGGCATTGGGACTAGCCAAGTGATATTTCTGCGATCGGAGTCTTCTTCACCAGAAGACGCCGACAGAGGTTCCGATCGACGAAATATCGTGTGAATGGGGTGTAAAGCTAGTTCGCCTCCTCGTGGTGCACCCTGGATAATGCTAAATGAACTAGCACATACTGGCAGTCAGACAATCCTGAAGGATCTCCTGACTAAGACACTCATTCATCTCAACTGTGATATGAACAAGATACCAGACAAAACAAACGGCCCTTCTAAGGACCATTTGACTAGAGACCTCGGGCCCTTGGTTAGAATCTGCCATATAAATATAGAAAAAATAAGTCATAGTAAATGCCAGTATCTATCAAGAATTTTAAAAAATAACAACATTGATCTTGTTGCCATACAGGAAACCCACTACGAAACAGAAGAACAGTTGCAAAAAAGAGGTAAAATACCAGGTTATGAGTTGCTAGGAGCAACATACCACCAATCATATGGCGTAGCTACCTATGTTAAACACGTCTCTCTCATCTCCACCTCCACTGATGATAACGTTCATAGCATCGTCTCAAAAATCGGCAGCATCACCGTTTCCAATACTTACAAGCCATCTGCCACACCCTGGTCAGCCCAGGTTATTCAAACGCAGCCTCACCCTGCCGTATATGTAGGTGATTATAATAGCCACCATGAACAGTGGAATTACAGAGACAATGACTCGAACGGGGACGCACTGGTCAAATGGGCAGAAGACGAACATCTGCATCTTTTGTTCGACTGCCAAGGATCGATATACGTTTAGATCAGCATGCCTAGAGACAGGAATACAACCCCGACTTATGTTTTGTTTCATCTGATAGCAGAGGACGGCCCCTAGCAGCCTCTCGAAAAGTTCTTCCAGATTTCCCACATAGTCAACACCGATCAATAATAATAGAAGTAGGGACTCAAATTCTCATAATCACGTCTGTCACCCACCCAAGATGGAACTTTACAAAAGCCAACTGGACTAAGTTCTCAATAGACTTAGACAAGTGCCTGGGCTGGATTCCACCTTCTAGCGATAATTATCATCTATTTGTTGGCGCCGTTCTAAGTACTGCCAAAAAGCACACACCAAGAGGGTACCATAAAGAGTACATTCCAGGCTGGTCTCAAAACAGTGATGAACTGTACCAGATCTTTCTTGAATCAGGTGATCAGGAAATAGCAGACGAGCTTCTACGCAGTCTGGATGCAGCAAGAAGGGAGAAGTGGACGGAAACAGTGGAAAGCCTCAACTTCCAGACGTCGAGCAGGAAAGCGTGGTCGTTATTAAAGAAACTAGGGAGTGGTGCCCCATACAACGCCAAAAAACGACCATTACCTCACACATAGTAAGTACATCCAGGGCACCAAAAGATAAAGCACATACCATCCAAGTGAATGACAGAGCTGAAAATCTTAAAAAATGAAGCCACAGAAACCGAATACTCCCACCCCTTTACCACCGAAGATATTTCAGAGGCCCTTAAGAAAACCTCGCCAAGAAAAGCCGCAGGGTTTGACAACATACACCCTGAATTCCTAATAAATTGCGGCAAGTACACCAAAAAATGGCTGGTGCAATTTTTTACGAACGTCATGCAGTCTGGCAACATTCAACAGGAATTTAAACGCTCTAAGATAATAGCCATACTAAAACCAGGTAAGCATGCAGACAGCCCAAAAAACTACAGACCAATTGCTCTATTGTCTGTGACGTACAAGCTACTGGAGAGACTTATATATAACAGAATCAGCCAGAGACTGTTTGAAGCGATTCCAGTGGAACAGGCAGGCTTCCGACTAGGACGAAGCTGTGTAGATCAAGTTCTTTCTCTAACTACCTGTATTGAAGCAGGATTCCAAAGGAAACTAAAAACTTCAGCTGTATTTATCGACCTCTCGGCAGCTTACGATACAGTGTGGAGAGAGGGCATGATATATAAATTTCTTCGTGTAATTCCTTGCAAACTTATTGCACGCATGTTAGACAACATGCTTAACGACCAGGTGTTCCAGGTTATCACGGGCACCGATATCAGCTCTCAGAGGAAACTTAAGAACGGCCTACTGCAGGGATCAGTGCTTGCTCCACTCCTTTTCAGCCTATATATCGCAGACATGCCGAAAACAAGATCAAAAATGTTTGGTTATGCCGACGACTGGGTTCTCGCCACGAAGAGCAGGTCAATCGAAACGTCTGAAGAATTCCTAACAGAAGACCTGGAAACAATGGTAAAATATTTCCGTAGGCGGCGACTCCAACCCAATGCTTCCATCTAAATAGCAAACTCGCTAGAAGGGAACTTAATATACGGTTCGAAGAAACCATTCTTACCCACAATAAGACACCAAAGTACCTGGGTGTTACCCTTGATCGAACATTATCCTTTAATGAACATCTAACGAAAATGTCTGAGAAGCTAAAAACAAGAAACAATATCATTCAAAAACTATGTGGTACCTCCTGGGGTGCATCGGCCTCCACTCTCCGCTCCTCTGCTCTGGGTCTTGTCTTTTCGGCTGCCGAGTACTGTGCCCCGGTCTGGTTGAATAGCCCGCATGTGAGAAAAGTGGACACCCAACTTAATAACGATATGCGCATGATTGCAGGCGTTATCAAGACAACTCCCACAAGATGGCTCTCGATACTGAGCCACATACCACCACCTAACCTGCGACGGATAAATGCTCTTACATGTGAGTACAAGAGAATAATGGACAACAGATATTAAGGATGCCAACATCAACAGGCTTCGCTCTAGAAAACCGCCAGTGAAATCGGCAAGGGATGCTATTCGTGAAGATTTTAACATCACCAAAGCTTGGATCCAGGACTGGACTGTACACCAAAACAGCAGCTTACCTTGCATCACACAAGAGCCACCAGGTTTTGATTTACCTTATAAAACTTGGTCCACACTCAACAGAATCATAACTCGGCATGGCAGTTGCGCACACTCACTGTACAAGTGGGACAAGCAACCATCCCCCTTATGCGAATGCGGAGAGATTCAGACTATTGGTCATATTATTGAAGAATGTCCTATAAGATTTTACAGTGGTGATCCTGTGGACTTCCTGCTGGCAACTCAGGAATCGATAAACTATATTAATAAACTAGATATATGCCTTTAACCTTGTAAGTTGCAGTAGTAGTAGTGCCAATACCTGTGTGGAGCCAGAAACCCCGGACCAAAACACCCCATGTATTCCTTATGTACGGGGTTCAGTTGCCAGTTTTTGGACCACCCACGTCGCGCAGGTGTTCGCCTGGCCACGTGCCACCATAAATCATCAACACCTGTCATCAAGCTGTCAAGAAGGCCACGTGCCACGTTGTTACGGGTCATAAATTGTATGCTAATGTGAATAGTATGCTAATGAGGCTACGCGGCACTTCTTAACCTGAGTTACGGGTCATAAATCGTACTCTAATGTGAATAATATGCTAATGAGGCTACGCGGCACTTCTTAACCTGAGTTACGGGTCATAAATCGTATTCTAATGAGTGTCGTGTGACCAAATCGTCTAAATGGCTTTATTATTTATTTTTTAAACCTCAATTACGGTACAATATTCACTTTTTCTTTTTATTTTATTACATTCTTGTGGTGTGACGTATCGAAGGCAGGCCGGCGCCAACTTGTGGTCAGTTTGTGGTCATTCCCGCCACCCTCCCCCTCCCCGCAGCGCACGTGCCAAGCAGGTGTTCGCCTCAGATCATAAATGGGAATAATATGCTAATGAGGCTACGCGGCGGGGTCGTGGCGGGGATTACGTAATATTTCCGGCAGTGCAAGACCCTACCCTGGGGGCACAAATCTGTACCTAGGTGAATGTGTATGAATGTTTTACAAATAGTGTTTGTGTGAAGAGGAAATATACCGTTTATCTGTGTATCTAGTTGGTAAATATATACAGTGCACTGCTTAGGTTGCTGCAAAAACATGTATACCAGTATAGTTCAAATATTTCAATGCTGTACATATTAAAAAAAAAAAAAATTATGGAAAGTTAAAATTTATTCACAAATTCGCCTATTCCTCTAGGCAGGTGGTCGTGTGTTCAAAGTTCTAAAACATATAAATTAAGATTTAATCTTTAAATAGTGTTACGACATATCAATTTACAAGTAATTTTTCTACCAAGTGCAGAGAAATTTATTCTATGAGAATCTGTCGAGCCGTTTTCGAGATACTAGTTTTAACGTTATATGATGTTGAATAAGCCGCCCGCCCAGCTGACTTGAATGAATTTTCATATACCCCGCAGCCGGCAGGCCACCCCAACCCTACCTGGAGCCGCAATGTATTATAATGTTTGGGCCCGCACGAAAAAAAAAAAAAAATCCCATCGACCGCCATTAATTTATTTGTCCGCCCATCTGTTTTGAGAGGTGTCCTCCTAAAAAAACGTTCTTAGGTGCCGCCACCCCTTCATGATATAATAATTGTAGATTGCACTTGAATTCAGAGTACAGATACATTATTTTTTATTCGTTGAATACGAAATAACGAAATCCTTGATAATTTCCAACATGAATACGACAAAAACATTCTGAAAGCTGTGAACATTTCAACGATTGGGCAAATAAATCTGGTATTTCAGATAGTGTACTAAGTACCTAGGTTTATATTCCACAAACATCGCCACAGAATGTGTGGAGTAAGAACAAACGACATTATTGATACTGGCTGGTACTGTGAGTAAGCATTCAGCCACGGCCTTTTGAAGGAATCATCCCGGTATTCTCCTGGAGTAATTTCGGAAACCATGGAAAACCGAAATCCGTATAGCCGGAAGAGGATTCGAATCTTGCGTCCTCCCGAATGAGAGGCCAGAGCGTTACCTCTCACCCACCACGCTCTGTCACAGAATTCTCACATTTACTCAATAAAGAGGGCGACGGCTGCAGAAAAACCTAATTAACCCACAGAAAGACTTGGGATATCAGCATCGAAGGGGTCAGAACCGGGAAAAAGCGTTATTAAGCTGACTCTGTCGAAATGAATTTGCTTCTCCCTGCCATGTGTGCTCCATTTCTTTTTCTTTATGGGCATGAAAGCTGTACCGAGAGAAAAGAATTGAAGCTTTCGAAATGTATTTGTATCGTCGTCTCTTACACATATCTTGGGGTGCTGAAAATCTCAAACGAAGAAGTACTTCATAGGATAGAGAAACAGAAAGAACCGCTCCCCTATGTGGACCGCTACATACAGGCAGGAAAATACTTTCATCACTAAAGACAAAAAAAAAAAAAAAGCTTCGTTCTATAGCGCCTTAAGCTTTGAGTTGTTAAATTCCTATCTGTTGAAATCCCATTACATCTCAAGTACAGAAACAGATCATAGCATACTTTTGAGAAACAATTTAGTCCAGCACAAGTCCAAGAACAAGGTTTTAGTCTTCTCTAAGAGAAAATTCCAGATAACCCTATCAATAAAAGTCAATAAGACCAAGCAAGTGTGCACATTAAAATATTCAGGCACTGTGGTGGACGAGCAGGGTGACTGCAAGAAAGAAATCAAAGAGTTATACAGTGAAAGTTAACTCACTAAGAGGAGAAAACGTTATTTTTTTTATGATTAAAGGGAATAAAGTCTTCGAACTGCCAACATTTTTTCTTGAAATTACGATTTGCATGCTCGATATTTGCTATATTTTCGACACACATGCCAGTAGGTAGTAATTGATCAATAATGGTTTGCTCTCGTGCTATGTAGTAGTGTGTCTACATGCACCTTAAGGAGTTGTGTGTGTAGTATCTGTAATGTTTTTTTGACGAAAAGTGGGACTGGGGATAAGGAACGGTAAGGAATTAGGCCATGGCCTTTTGAAGGAAGCATCCAGGCATTTGCCTGGAGTGATTAGGGGAAACGATGGAAAACCAAAATCTGGATGCCCGGATGGGGATTCGAACCCGCGTCCTCCCGAATGCCAGACCAGAGTTCAGAATGTTCGGCTCACCATGATGACTTAGTTTCTACCCCGGCTATTGCTATCTGTAGGTTTGAAGGAGTTGTGTGCTAAACTCCTAGCAGCTTTACAGAGTGGCGAGACTTCAACCTTATCGTATTACATTGCCTAGGAGGAACGATTATTCCCCGACTTTTATGGAGGCCTGGAGCAGCTGACTTGTTTCTCGTAAATTTTCAATCTCTTCACGCGGTTCCATGCTATTAATAGCACTCTGCAGTCTATAATAAAGCGTTATACTTTGCCCATGTATGTTTAATTGCAAATAATTGATAATTTATTGCTGCATGATGCAACCTTTCCATCATGATAGGGTGCGCATGGGATTGAAACAACAAATATGAGCATCATAGCACTGAATGTATTCGATCCAAGGTGATGATTTTTTTATTCATAGCCAATTCATTCTCCCTGCATGCTGCATCTAGTGGATTGATCCCCGTCTGGCCGAGTTTCAGACGTTTTTCCAGTTTCGTCTCGGGTCCACAGAACTGGTAAGTTGGAATGTGTGCCTCAAATGGCATTTTATCGATGGGCTTGTTTAAGAAGCCACGTTCCTTCACCTTCCGTGTACCTGCACAGCCCCTCCAACACACACATCACATTACCGTCAAGGGGTGCAAAGGATGAAAACTACAGATGTTATCGATCAAAGGTTAGGAAAACCATGTCATGAGTATTCACAACGCATACAATCTTCCAATCATGATATGGTGAGCAAAGGATGAAAGCAAAATATGTGTGCATCACAGAACTCAATGTATTCGATCAAAGGTGCTGACATAACGTAAGCTAACACTTAACATGCTGGCCCGCCTAACCGCATAGACACATAGAGCATCATAGTACACTAAGATACATAAAAATATACATAGAAATATTCTGGCCTCATTCTGGCTCTAAGGACCCCGTAGAAAAATAAATAAAGAAAAAGCAAAAAAGGATTACGTATTTGATTTTTTGGGTTTTGGCCTTACTAAAATTAGCAGGGATCGAGAAGGACATACAAAATTTTTCCCCAGCTGCACTTGTCGTGCAAGTACAGGCGCATATGTTTCCTCAGGTGTTACGGTTGTTGAAACACATGCGTGTATCCGTTGCAGAGAATTAATGTCCGTTGTCAGATCGACGCTTGTTTGCAACGATGTTTCAAAACACAGGTGCTACGAGTTCTGTTTTTCCAGCGTCCCACGAAGATACTGACTGCAAGTCACATATCGTTACATGCACGAAGGTTTCCTGATAATTCTAATTTAACCAATGTGTTTTGTAGTAGACGTGCTGTACTTTTCTGCGACTATATTAACTATTTATAATAAAACCTCGTAGTAGTAGCATGTTGAGCAGCGGGGATGAACGAAATTTTCACTGTTCTTTTTTTTTTTTTACTTATGGCTTTACCTTTTTGACGGGAGTGATTTGGGGAAACGATGGAAAACCCACATCTGGATGCCCGAAGGGGGATTCGAACCCTCGTCCTCCCGAATGCGAGGCCAGAACGTTAGCCATTCACCCACCACGCTCGGTCACTGTTCGTGGCTTGGCAAGCATGGTTGTGCACGATTCCGAATCACCAGACTGTCTATGAAAAACCTGATTTAAATCCCGTAGCTCTATGCAATGAATGTGAGGTTCTGATACAACACTTTTGTTGATTACTCATCCGTCGGGTGGGCACATAACGCTTGGTGGCCCTCTCGTTTCTTTTGTAAGACTTTATGAAGTTTATTCATCAATGATATGGGCCAAACAAAAGCGTGATATCTGTGTAAATTGAGTGTTCGGCTGATAAGGCAGTCTCCAGGAAGAAGAAGAAGAAGAAGAGAAAAAAAATAAAAAAGGATGACAACTGGAGAGACGTGTGCATCACAGACTTCAATGTTATCAATTGCATAACCATCAGTAGACATACAAGCCGGCATAACTTACATTATGTTATGGTAAGTTCAGGTCAGCTGCGCACATTATTTTGCTTTCATCCTTTGCTCACCCTATCATGATTGGAAGATTGTATGCGTTGTGAATACTCATGACATGGTTTTCCTAACCTTTGATCGATAACATCTGTAGTTTTCATCCTTTGCACCCCTTGACGGTAATGTGATGTGTGTGTTGGAGGGGCTGTGCAGGTACACGGAAGGTGAAGGAACGTGGCTTCTTAAACAAGCCCATCGATAAAATGCCATTTGAGGCACACATTCCAACTTACCAGTTCTGTGGACCCGAGACGAAACTGGAAAAACGTCTGAAACTCGGCCAGACGGGGATCAATCCACTAGATGCAGCATGCAGGGAGAATGAATTGGCTATGAATAAAAAAATCATCACCTTGGATCGAATACATTCAGTGCTATGATGCTCATATTTGTTGTTTCAATCCCATGCGCACCCTATCATGATGGAAAGGTTGCATCATACAGCAATAAATTATCAATTATTTGCAATTAAACATACATGGGCAAAGTATAACGCTTTATTATAGACTGCAGAGTGCTATTAATAGCATGGAACCGCGTGAAGAGATTGAAAATTTACGAGAAACAAGTCAGCTGCTCCAGGCCTCCATAAAAGTCGGGGAATAATCGTTCCTCCTAGGCAATGTAATACGATAAGGTTGAAGTCTCGCCACTCTGTAAAGCTGCTAGGAGTTTAGCACACAACTCCTTCAAACCTACAGATAGCAATAGCCGGGGTAGAAACTAAGTCATCATGGTGAGCCGAACATTCTGAACTCTGGTCTGGCATTCGGGAGGACGCGGGTTCGAATCCCCATCCGGGCATCCAGATTTTGGTTTTCCATCGTTTCCCCTAATCACTCCAGGCAAATGCCTGGATGCTTCCTTCAAAAGGCCATGGCCGAATTCCTTACCGTTCCTTATCCCCAGTCCCACTTTTCGTCAAAAAAACATTGTAGATACTACACACACAACTCCTTAAGGTGCATGTAGACACACTACTACATAGCACGAGAGCAAACCATTATTGATCAATTACTACCTACTGGCATGTGTGTCGAAAATATAGCAAATATCGAGCATGCAAATCGTAATTTCAAGAAAAATGTTGGCAGTTCGAAGACTTTATTCCCTTTAATCATAAAAAACGTTTCTCCTCTTAGTGAGTTAACTTTCACTGTATAACTCTTTGATTTCTTTCTTGCAGTCACCCTGCTCGTCCACCACAGTGCCTGAATATTTTAATGTGCACACTTGCTTGGTCTTATTGACTTTTATTGATAGGGTTATCTGGAATTTTCTCTTAGAGAAGACTAAAACCTTGTTCTTGGACTTGTGCTGGACTAAATTGTTTCTCAAAAAGTATGCTATGATCTGTTTCTGTACTTGAGATGTAATGGGATTTCAACAGATAGGAATTTAACAACTCAAAGCTTAAGGCGCTATAGAACGAAGCTTTTTTTTTTTTTGTCTTTAGTGATGAAAGTATTTTCCTGCCTGTATGTAGCGGTCCACATAGGGGAGCGGTTCTTTCTGTTTCTCTATCCTATGAAGTACTTCTTCGTTTGAGATTTTCAGCACCCCAAGATATGTGTAAGAGACGACGATACAAATACATTTCGAAAGCTTCAATTCTTTTCTCTCGGTACAGCTTTCATGCCCATAAAGAAAAAGAAATGGAGCACACATGGCAGGGAGAAGCAAATTCATTTCGACAGAGTCAGCTTAATAACGCTTTTTCCCGGTTCTGACCCCTTCGATGCTGATATCCCAAGTCTTTCTGTGGGTTAATTAGGTTTTTCTGCAGCCGTCGCCCTCTTTATTGAGTAAATGTGAGAATTCTGTGACAGAGCGTGGTGGGTGAGAGGTAACACTCTGGCCTCTCATTCGGGAGGACGCAAGATTCGAATCCTCTTCCGGCTATACGGATTTCGGTTTTCCATGGTTTCCGAAATTACTCCAGGAGAATACCGGGATGATTCCTTCAAAAGGCCGTGGCTGAATGCTTACTCACAGTACCAGCCAGTATCAATAATGTCGTTTGTTCTTACTCCACACATACTGTGGCGATGTTTGGGAATATAACCTAGGTACTTAGTACACTATCTGAAATACCAGATTTATTTGCCCAATCGTTGAAATGTTCACAGCTTTCAGAATGTTTTTGTCGTATTCATGTTAGAAATTATCAAGGATTTCGTTATTCGTATTCAACGAATAAAAAATAATGTATCTGTAGTGCCCCCACCTGGACACCGGTAAACCTATGGGGACCTATGGCGAACCTGGCAACAGGCCGAGCGGAGACTTGGCCAGATTCGATGAGAGGAATGAGCGAATGGGTAAGGATCGATCATAGTAGTCGATCTGGGATCGGAGGGAGACATCCGTGGTAGGATCATCAGGGTGAATGATTTCATAAACATGTCATATAAACAATATTTACTATCATGACTGTACAAAATTTACAAGTGGTATGCTGAATACGCAAGGTGCTATTGGGCTGCCTTCAGACATCCTACTATACATATACTGAATACTGCAAATAAGCTGATTATTGTAACTGCATGGGTGTGACATTTACTTGGAGGACAGCAAGAGCTTCTTCGACTGTGGGCGATTATCTATACCAGAAATCCCCAGCTTTAGACATTGTATAGGACCCTAGCTCCCTATCTATGACTCAACGACGGCTTTCCATGTCCAATCATAAGCTACAGCAGAGCCAACCTGTTATGCGCTGTTCATCTTCTTCGTGTGCGACGCCACCCCGCGGCCACGGCAGCCGGAGGCGGCTCGACGTCTGCGTCCCCTCTGCTCCGACTGTTGCTGGTTTCGACTGATTGATGAAGACAAAACAAGACAAGACAAGACACTCTCCGATACCTGTGCAAAGGTTTTTACACCACCTCCCACTACGGTCCTAAAGTGGAGGGGCAAATGGTAGCCAATGATGAGGCCGATGCATGCCGTCATCTGTCCTCCTTAGCTCGACCATTGCGCACTTTTTCCCTACTGTCAGCGCTCTAAATCCTCGGTCGATGCCTCTATCTGGTTTCTTAACATGCTACTTGCTGTCCTCATTTCATAATTGACAAATATTTAACTTATGAGCCAAGTGAACAACTGCGTTCACTACACCTCCCTACCCTCAATAAGTTTTGGCTCCACTCCAAAACACATCTCAAGCCTAATTTACATTCTCATCTGTACATAAAAAATTTCCTTAAAATCTAATTACAAATTTTCCTTACAAGTAAATACAATTTCTTTTCATACTGAGTACATTTCCTTGGTACATGTTCTGTTTGTTCTGAGTTTGCCAAACTGCTATGTGTGTCTGTGTTACATTCTGTGAATCTACATGTTATAATGTATATAATGTTTATTAGTGTTCTTCTGTGTATCAAAATTACTCTTTTCTCTCTTGTGGTACGTTGCAATGTTGACGTGTACATCGTGTAATGATTCTATTTGTTTAATTTGAAGCGATCGCAACAGACGAAAGCGTCCCCTCGTATGTGCGACATTGTTTACTTCCGCGACCAGGTGGCTGATCTGGCTAGCGCTGAGCGTGCACTCTCATCGCTGGCGAGACTGGGAGAAGGCCTTGCATGTGTCAGCAGGATCGTCGCTCCCGCTCGTAATATCTAGAACACTCGTAGTGTACAATTAGCACAGAATGTTTTTTTTTTAACTTATTGCATCAACAGAACATTTTACAAACTCATTTTTAAGTTTTCTACAACAATAAATTATCATAACACAGACATTATTTCTTTCTTGTATTCCTGCAGACAGTCAATGTTTGTTTTATATTTATTTTTTCGCTTTTAAGCAACTCCTAGTTATGAACATTTGTTATTACAGACCCCCACAATAACATTTACTCACAATTAGTCTTAATACACAGTAAAATACCTTAGGCTTTCAACTTATAGTACAGCTCGTATCCGTTACATATTGTCTGCATATTTCATATTTTTCTCTCTTTATAATATTAGGTAATGACTGATACGGAATTATCTTACCAGCTCTCTTATAATTAAACTCCAATTAATGTTTCCGTTAAACCTTCGCACCACTTCGCTATTACTCTGGAAATTACGGATTATTACCTCTATATTGCAGTGATTACTCGGAGTTACTTGTACCTTCTTCCTTCAACAATTAATGTTATTGTGTTATTTTTTTTAACTCTCTGAAAGCTATGACCTCTCAAGATCGCGACTAATTCCTCGGGATTTAATTTATTTACCTATTTTACATTTGCTTATAGTTACAACATTTTAACCTTTAATGATGGTTCTGTTTACTCTCACTCTATCACACGGCAGTTGTGAATTGAAATTACAACCTCCATTACAGTACTTGCAATATTTCATTTTCATCAGAATTTCTACCACTTAATCCCTGTTCTACATATATAATTCTCACTCGTATTTACATCGTGCTTATTAAAGACCTACTTGTTATTAATTGGATTATGCCTCTAAAACAATTCTACTTTGCTATTCTTATCCTTGTTACTTATATATGATATTTATTATGCTATAGAGGATTTAACAGATATATACATTGTTTCACGGTTTACCTTTGTAATATTGCCGTGTTAACTCATTTGATTCTCTTCCACCTCTGCTTACAACTAACATAGGATTTTACTGCGCCTGGCGATTTGCAACCCGCCACCACAATTTGACCTAGTTACACATTCACTGACCTCACTTGCACAGCAATTCTACACTCTTCATATTTCCACAGGTAAAATTCCGTTCACGGTGACCCAGCATAACTTTGTTTTTTATGTTGGTGAAACTTCCCTAGAATCGCTACCTCCGGCACTGAAGTGTTGCACTCGAGTACACACCTAGTACGAAGTTCTCGAATTTTTTCGTAACACTTCCCTCGTGTACGAATTAATAATTGCGGCTCCCTAACCCTCGCTAGTGGCTGGTTTCCGGTCAATTAGCATCTCACACCCGCACTTACCTTGCGGACTATTTCTTACTCCCGGGATCCCCAACAATTTTTTTTCTCCCCGGCAAATAAGTTCTCACGCGGCTTTTCCTCCGTCACCGCTTCTTCCAAATCCACTACCCCGTATTCTACAGTCTCACATTTGAGTGAACACAATGTATCATCCGGCCTTCAACCAGGAACCTCCAATGTTCCTGTCATGGAAGACATCGCTTGTACCTGTCCAGGTTAGTTCGCGACCTCCCTCCTGGTTGCTTCACCAAACATTGCCCCGTCAGCATAAGGACACCGCCGACCACTGACGCAATGCTTCTTCGTAATTTGGTGACCTCTAGTCACCTCCACTTATTACCAAGAATCCCTCTTCTTGATAATAAACTACAACTCTTCGCTGCGCTTCGAAGACCTGCCGCCTTCTTTATTTTCCTTTTGACGACCTTCATTCATCTTCCGCCAATCAGCTGGTAACGTCTTCTCTAACAGTTACGCTGATCCCAAAAATACTCCTTTCTACCACAGTGCACTATTTCCACCCTGACCAAAATCCCCATTTTACACTACCAAATTTTGCGAATTTTCCAATCGGAAAATTATCGTGGAACACTCCAAGTGAACTGCACTCCTCCTTGAGTCCTCATGACGACACCTTCGTCACCTCCCTCATATGCTACCGTTTAAATTATTGCATCTTTCCTCGACACAATTTCATCTACCACTTATTCTCTATGTATTTATTTTTCCCTCGTAGCACTCACGACCGTTCACCTTAATATGTATCCTCACTGATACGTATTATGATTAAAATTGTGCGTCGCTTACTGCTGCCCTCGTTAACTTATTTTAATTTATTTTACTGCCCTATGTTTGTATTATGCCATGTTAAACTCCCTTTAAATATGTTGATAATTCATTTAATATGCACTGACTCGTATTCGCCCTTATTCACATTTATTAATCTCTTAATATCACATAGCACCATCTTATTAAAGTTTCATTTTAACAACATTACTTTTTTTCAACTACTTTGGTTCATATATCTTCAAATCTAAACTTACATCATGACCAATGACATATATAACTCGTGAAAGAAAATCTTTACAATAGTTAAACACTCCTATAGTAGTTACTTACAACCACGCTATAATTCGTCTTACTAAAAATTCATTTTTTTTAAAAAATTATATCCACTTAAAATTCCAATGTTTTTAAATGCCATAAATATTAGCTGTTCCAATTGAGTCGTCCCTTCGTATTTCACTGCAACTGAATCTCTTTACTTAAATACCCTTAAAATTTCTGATAGCTTACGTTAACGCATTCATTTCTTAAGTTCAACTAACATGCTGATTTTTATTTGAGTTTTTATTTCTTCCAGAGTTTTTACTTACTCCCTGGAGTACTCTTTATTACTATTATTAAAGGAACTCTTATGCGATTACCCACTTTCAACTGGACGAAGTAATTCATCACTGCTAGTATACATTAATTTGCAGTGGGCCTAATTCTGCCTTATTCATTCTAACACCCCATTACAATTTCTTTGTATACTATCTTTTAATCACTAGTATGGACTATATTATTTTATAAAGAGCGCTGTTCCTACTGGCTTTCTTTACTAATTATAATCTTAACTAACAGATCATGCTTCACTGGATTTAATCACTGCTAAATTTTTTTACACTTCCACTGAAATCGTAAAATGGTTAAAATAATGAAACATTTTTTTACGTCTTAGCTCGTTCTCTTAATTTGAGCGTTCATATTCTAGTCACTTACATTATCGCGACATCAGAAAACATATTATTTTAATTAACCATTTTACTAACTCACATCTTCGACAATTACTAATTCAGGATTCCACAATCAACACATTTCCCTTTTAAAATTTCTGAAACAATTGCATAATGTTGGCAAGGCAGCGAATCGTTGCATTACACAAGATTACGTAATATTCGCTTGCTTAGTGACAAATATTTCAACAATTTACTAGCTACTCGTATTACTGGCATCAATTTTCGAAAAACTACTTTTATACATTTATTTATAATACTCTGTTTTACCAACATTATGCACTATTGCTTCTGCACTTAAATTAACAAAATTTATTTTAATGATTGTTCATTCCCGATTTGCTTTCACCAGATTTTCTCATAACTGTATATTTTAATCATATAATTCCGGCAACTGAAGATAGACTCGTGACATCAAATTCGACTTCTTCACTTAAATTTCATGCAACTGCGCTGTAATCACTAGCGTTACACATCTCTAAAAGTTAATAAAGCTGCATACTTTTCCTTAGCAACTTCATGTGACAAATTAATTACATGGGCATGAACAATTTCTTAATTTAGAGCTTCTTTGAGGCATTGCTACTTAGATCTTGCGATATTTCTCCCACGCCTATTGCTTGCGTCACTTACGTCAGAATCGTGGCCTCCTTAGGATCTGCTTACAACGGTTTGCTCACCGCTGTCGCTGCGTCGACATGTTGCCATTCACCTACGTGCTGACTGTTGTTTTGCAGACGCTGCTTCGCTGTCCCGCGCCCTCGGAACCTCTGATATTACGCTAACTCTTCTGCGGCTCTACCGTATGGTTGGAACATGGCCTAATTCTGCTTGCATATTTTCTCTTTAATTACCACTACATATCAAGCCGTAACGTCTGTTCTTGACGTAAGGGCTGTGCTACGACAGAAGTACACCAACGCTGAAATCACCTACTGATGACGAATACTCCGCGATCCCCTATAATACTTTCACAACGACGATATTGCTCCAACAACTGACCCCGGTGTGCTGTTGGTCGTTAACCCCACACCTGACACCACTGTAGTGCCCCACCTGGACACCGGTAAACCTATGGGGACCTATGGCGAACCTGGCAGCAGGCCGAGCGGAGACTTGGCCAGATTCGATGAGAGGAATGAGCGAATGGGTAAGGATCGATCATAGTAGTCGATCTGGGATCGGAGGGAGACATCCGTGGTAGGATCATCAGGGTGAATGATTTCATAAACATGTCATATAAACAATATTTACTATCATGACTGTACAAAATTTACAAGTGGTATGCTGAATACGCAAGGTGCTATTGGGCTGCCTTCAGACATCCTACTATACATATACTGAATACTGCAAATAAGCTGATTATTGTAACTGCATGGGTGTGACATTTACTTGGAGGACAGCAAGAGCTTCTTCGACTGTGGGCGATTATCTATACCAGAAATCCCCAGCTTAGACATTGTATAGGACCCTAGCTCCCTATCTATGACTCAACGACGGCTTTCCATGTCCAACCATAAGCTACAGCAGAGCCAACCTGTTATGCGCTGTCATCTTCTTCGTGTGCGACGCCACCCCGCGGCCACGGCAGCCGGAGGCGGCTCGACGTCTGCGTCCCCTCTGCTCCGACTGTTGCTGGTTTCGACTGATTGATGAAGACAAAACAAGACAAGACAAGACACTCTCCGATACCTGTGCAAAGGTTTTTACACCACCTCCCACTACGGTCCTAAAGTGGAGGGGCAAATGGTAGCCAATGATGAGGCCGATGCATGCCGTCATCTGTCCTCCTTAGCTCGACCATTGCGCACTTTTTCCCTACTGTCAGCGCTCTAAATCCTCGGTCGATGCCTCTATCTGGTTTCTTAACATGCTACTTGCTGTCCTCATTTCATAATTGACAAATATTTAACTTATGAGCCAAGTGAACAACTGCGTTCACTACATATCTGTACTCTGAATTCAAGTGCAATCTACAATTATTATATCATGAAGGGGTGGCGGCACCTAAGAACGTTTTGTTAGGAGGACACCTCTCAAAACAGACGGGCGGACAAAGAAATTAATGGCGGTCGATGGGATTTTTTTTTTTCGTGCGGGTCCAAGCAGTATAATACATTGCGGCTCCAGGTAGGGTTGGGGTGGCCTGCCGGCTGCGGGGTATATGAAATTCATTCAAGTCAGCGGGCGGGCGGCTTATTCAACATCATATAACGTTAAAACTAGTATCTCGAAAACGGCTCGACAGATTCTCATAGAATAAATTTCTCTGCACTTGGTAGAAAAATTACTTGTAAATTGATATGTCGTAACACTATTTAAAGATTAAATCTTAATTTATATGTTTAGAACTTTGAACCCACGACCACCTGCCTAAGAGGGATAGGCGAATTTGTGAATAAATTTTAACTTTCCATATTTTTTTTTTAATATGTACAGCATTGAAATATTTGAACTATACTGGTATACATGTTTTTGCAGCAACCTAAGCAGTGCACTGTATATATTTACCAACTAGATACACAGATAAACGGTATATTTCCTCTTCACACAAACACTATTTGCAAAACATTCATACACATTCACCTAGGTACAGATTTGTGCCCCCAGGGTAGGGTCTTGCACTGCCGGAAATATTACGTAATCCCCGCGACGACCCCACCGCGTAGCCTCATTAGCATATTATTCCCATTTATGATCTGAGGCGAACACCTGCTTGGCACGTGCGCGGCGGGGAGGCGGAGGGTGGCGGGAATGACCACAAACTGACCACAAGTTGGCGCCGGCCCGCCTTCGATACGTCACACCACAAGAATGTAATAAAATAAAAAGAAAAAGTGAATATTGTACCGTAATTGAGGTTTAAAAAATAAATAATAAAGCCATTTAGACGATTTGGTCACACGACACTCATTAGAATACGATTTATGACCCGTAACTCAGGTTAAGAAGTGCCGCGTAGCCTCATTAGCATATTATTCACATTAGAGTACGATTTATGACCCATAACTCAGGTTAAGAAGTGCCGCGTAGCCTCATTAGCATACAATTTATGACCCGTAACAACGTGGCACGTGGCCTTCTTGACAGCTTGATGACAGGTGTTGATGATTTATGGTGGCACGTGGCCAGGCGAACACCTGCGCGACGTGGGTGGTCCAAAAACTGGCAACTGAACCCCGTACATAAGGAATACATGGGGTGTTTTGGTCCGGGGTTCTGGCTCACACACAGGTATTGGCACTACTAATAGGAATTATTGTAATCCTTTTCAACTTTTCCTTTATAGGGTACTAGTTTATTACTAGGTCTCAGAGTCAGATTAGAGGGTGTCTCAACTTCTTGTTTATACCCACAGCTAGAAGTGGTATTGGTTTCAGAAAATTATTCAGGAGTAGTAATTGTGAAATCTGATTTGTCACTGGAGCTCGCTGATGTATGATTGTCATTTAATTTAGATGATGTATCACACATTGGCTCTGTCAAATCAACAGGTACATAATTTCTTTTGACAGTAGATTCCAGGAAAAAAAAAATCTCTGCTTTTAATCACTATCTTAGAAGGAGGGATTATAAATCTATAACTTTTTGAATTCTCAAAGTATCGAATAAATTTAACTTTCTGTGCTTTAGGATCCCATTTCCTTCGTTTTTCTTTAGGGAGATGTATCATTGCATCACAGCCAAATATTCTTAAATTACTCACATTTGGTTTTCTTCTTGACCACATTTCCTCTGGTGTTTTAAATGTCAGTGATCGAGTTGGAGCTCTGTTGATGAGGTAAGCAGCAGTATGTACAGCTTCAGCCCAATATATCTTAGGAAGATTAGCATTGATTAACATACATTTTGCTCTCTCCACTAATGTTCTGTTCATTCGTTCAGCAAAACCATTTTGTTTTGGTGTGTATTGTGTGGTTGTTTGATGGATTATTCCAGCACCTTATAAGAACGGAGAAAAGTTGTTGTAAGGCCACTGTCTGTTGCATTCTAATTGTTTTCAACTTGGATTTTAAAAAGTTTGAATTTTTCCAAAGCTTCTGACTTTTTATCAAGAAAATAAACAAATACCTTTTTTGAATAGTCATCAGTGAAAGTCATGAAATATTTAGCCCCTCCTAATGACATGGTTTCCATTGGACCACAAATGTCAGAGTGAACTAGCTCAAGTACCTTTGTATCTTTTGATCCATTGTATTTTAAACGTAATCTGTTTTGTTTTGCTTTTAAGCAAGTTGGACAAACTAATTTGTTTGCTTTCTGGGACAATTTTACACCTTCTGCATTCACCACTATTTTCTCCGGGCCATTAAAGTTCAAATGACACATTCGTTGGTGCCATAGGAAAATGTCTTGCTCATCAACATCAGATATGTGTGTTTGTTGATTATATTAATTTAATCTGTACATATTGTCCCTTACTGTTGAACGTTACTTGACCACCATTCCTAATTATCTGGCTGATAGATATTAGATTCGTTGACGACTCTGTAATCTCAGAATTTTCTTAGATTGACCATTGGCATCACATACATTCAAACTCAGCTTACCTGAGCTTTTTACTGAGAAACATTCATTTTAAACTTTAATTGAGTTGATGAGTGGTATTGTTTCTTCTTGTAATATATTTCTGCGCGTGGTCATGTGCATAGAAGCACTGGAGACTATATACCAGGAATCATTGTTACTAGCTGACGCTATGAATGCAGCGGCATAGCTTGAGCTTTCCCGATTTTCAACTTTGTGTTTTTTCTTTGCTTTAGACTTGCACTGTGCACTGATGTGGCCATTCTTATGACAAGTGTAGCAGTGAGGTCCCTTTTGAAATTATTTCTTGAAGCCTTTGTTGTTCTTATAACTGTTTTTACTTCTTGTATAATTTTAGCTTTTATTTAGCTTATTTTCATACCAGAACCTTCGATATCAATTATCATTGATTTGTAAGCATCCGGTAGAATGGAGAGAAGCAGAGTTTCAAGCAACTCATCGTCTAATTTAAATCCAATATTTCGTATCTTGTGTGCTGTGTTCATTATTTTGCTGACGTACTCTTATTAATTTCGACATCCGACTAGTGTTGTTGTGCACAGATCACGAAGTATGCCCACTCGACGTGTTAATCCAGAATAATCGAAGGTATCTGCTAAGTTGTCCCAAACTTTTTTCGCTGTCTTGGCTTCTTCAATGTGAACGCAGTTGATGGAATCCACCAGCAGAATTATTTTTGATTTGGCTTTTGAGATCGACGTGATCATCACTTGCATTTTCAGTACACTTCCATAATTCTTCGTGTTCCATATGGGTTTTTACAGCAAATCTCCATTCTAATTTAATAAATAAAAACAAACGATACTTTAACACTAATTACAACATACTTTTCCAGGAGACCAAAACAGTAAATTTTCAATTTTTGTCTATTTGTGCTAGCTTCTCGCAAAAACTAAAGAACGAATTTCAACTAAATTAGCACAGGTATTGAGTTTGCCATCAGTTAACATATAGGATATTTTTTTTCCTGGGCATTACAATTTCTCGTACATGAAACAGAAGTAAAAAAAGTAGTTTTGGAATTTCTGAATTCCATTTATTAGTCTCTGACAAGCAGATTTGTGGATTAGTTTGCCGAGGCGTGTGATCGGGGAACGAAAGAACCCGGTTCGAATCCTGGCCCCGGCTGGGCCGTGAATACAGTGGTGGTTTAGTTTGTGGGCGTTTTACAATATTATTAAATTGAGCAACTATCATGTGGGCAGATTATTTCCTTTATAGAATTATATAAATTAGTCAGTCTGACACCAGGCGATTTTGAGTGAAGTAGAATCACCAAACTGAGTCATTGATGGCAAAGATTACTCTTAGCAAATAGATAAAATCAAGTACTTCTTGCCTGGGTATGTATTACTCGAATCATTTACATTTGCACCTGAATCAACTGGGTAACTTACTCTAACGACTGATAAATGATTTGGGAAACGCCAGCGGAGTGGATTGGATGAGAGTATTTATTCACTACATACCAAACATACATACGTCCGCATATCCGACTAAGTTACGATGGGAGGATTAACACGTGCAGTAGGCTCGCAGGTTTACCAACATGGTATTAAACAATAATTGAACTATGTCTTATTCAGACGTAAGATACTGATTTAACTGTAGCGTGACTTGGAAACAATGATAACTATTAGACTGTGAATAACGTATTAGAACCCGACGCGAACATTATAAAGTATTGATGCAATGGACTTGAAGCTATAAGTTATACTATGAATTTAGGAAGACATAATAGTTTTGGAACTGATGACAAGCTATGGAACAAAATGCACTATTAATATTACGAGAAGACTAGGAACGGACTAAGTCTAACTGCCATGCGGCAGCAGACAGACTCGTAAATCCTTACCTTGCTACATCGTGTCAGTCTGTTCGTCAAGTGAGCTGCATAGAGCGATTCAAGATGGCGTCTGACTTTAAATAGTCTCAAGTTACTGACGCTTGCTCGGGCATTGCGTGTGGAATTTGCGACTCAGCTTTTGACACCGCTTCGTTCGTGCGCTTAACTGAAGCGACTTTCTCAAATGTTCGCGAATAAATCTTACAACATTTCTACTCAAACCCATAATAATATTTGGACCCTTACACGATAAATTTTAAAGTTGATAATATTATTATAGGTTTCTTTTTTTTTCTCAATTTATCAAAGGAAATGAAAATCTTTGGGACAATCATTACACTTGATTAGGTTGGTATTGATTTACTTAAACATATAAAATCATATTGAATGATTTGGTTACCTTCAATGTTACAGGGAACCACAAAATTCCTTAAAGGAAATAAATCAATAACTTAATTACAGTTTAATTAAAGAGAACAGCCCATATCTACTTTAACATTTAAATTTCTGTTTCATTCTATATTTTTAGTACTGACATCTGTTAACAGATGGGATTACAGGTGATGATGATATGATCAATTGTGCGATTCTGTTAGGGAGTTTATATCATAGTTTATATGCATACAAACGAAACAACCTGATAGCACAGATATCAGATCTTAAATATTGATTGCAGAGAAGCTATGTAAACAATACTTTAATGTGCTTTTGGGCCATCAGCAAACATAAACGTTCCCAGTTAGTGATAGTTTCAAGGAGAGGTAGTTAGAAATAAATGATGAGCTAAAACGTGATTAAAGGATTTGGATATTATTTAAATCAGATAAAAAGGAGAAGATACAAGAAAAAAAAAACAGGATAATTCCTCTGCTTTTACCCACCCTAGCCTATCTGTTAATTAACAGGAGAAATCTCACATACATGGGAACAGATAGTTCTTAATAAAACGGTAGTAATACAGCCTGTTGATTGCAGCACAGTTGTTTAATATCACAACAATACTAACATTTTCTCTTGTTAACTAGAAACTTGTTGGATCCCATGTCAGTTACTGTAATTTTCAAAGACTTTATAATTGCTACATTGCACAGTTAATAAAAAAGTAGTACATAAAATTATTGGTTGTGAATTATTTTGTAACCTTATCGTCACCGAACATGGTGGATGATGTAACGGAGCTGATTGATACAATAAAGGCAATAACTTGATATAATTATTTACCATTTAATAAAGTTTAATTAAAGATTAAAATTCCCATGGATAATATTAAATATACGTGCTTTGAATTTCCCGTTACAATTCGCTGGTCATTATTAACAAACAGATGAAGTCGACACTTCAATTGAAAGTAGACGTCGCTTCGTGAGATGATCAAATTGCCAATTCAAGAACCTGTAATTTTCGGAAAGGAAGTATTAAGCAACGGGCAATGTAAATTGTATGACAGGTGTTGGTTTAGTTATCGTTGTTATTACAATTGAATTATGATAAACTGAGCCTTCCTTCATTAAAAGTATATACTAATTATTTCTGTTTCTGAAAAGAACTAGTAAAGAAAGAAGTTAACAGCGAAGCGCGTTACAATGAGCCTTAACGTACTGGTCTCGCATACGGAAGGACGCAGGTTCGAAATTTCGGTTTTTCATGGTTTCCCAAAATCACTCAAAAAAACTTTCTCTTCCTTTATTCTTTAAATTCCCGAGAATGTAATCCGTCTTTGTCGACAATTTGAAATTCTTGAGATGTGATATTTATCATCATATCGTTTAGGTATGTATTTCAACAATAAGAATGAAGTTCTTAGATAATTTGTTTAGTGATTAACACTATGCCTGGTAACCAGGAAAGCGAACGTTCCATGCCCAGCCATCTAAAATTCGGTTTTCCATGATTTTTTGAAATCACTCCGTGAAAATACCTGAATCGTTCCTTCAAAAGCCTGGAATCGAATTCTTTACTATTCCTTGCCCCCAATCTTTTCCCGGCTCTAGTGACCTAGAGGCCAGCAGGAAAGTCATAACAAAAAAGTAAACTGAAATTTTGTATGATTTTCAATAGTAGTTTGCAGGTGTAGAGTTGAATGATAAATTCCTACACAGCCGTTTTGGCAGAAATTGTTAACAGAGTTAAACTTTCTTTTCATGGTGCTCCAAAAGATCTAAATAAACTTTTGCTCATAAGACTGAATATGTTGGTTGCGTGGTAATGCTCTCGCTTTGCGTTTGGGAGGACGCGGACTAGAATCGCGTGCGGCCATATATATTTGGGTTTTCCAGGGTTTCTCAAATCACTCCAGGCAGATTTCGGGAGGGTTCCTCCAAAATCCCATGGCCGAATTCCTTGGCTCCAGTCCTTGCCCGCTTCTAATGACCTCGACGTCGACAGGGCGTAAAACCAAAAAAAAAAAAAAAAAAATTCAAAACGAATAAACAGCAATTTTAATTTTCATAAAAGAATTAAATGCATTTGATTTTGATTGAATAATTTTTTTTCCTATCAAAAAGTGCGTATTTTTTTTTTTTTTTTTTTTAAACTATTAGTAATCATAATTCAGCAAGGTCAACAAACAGTTAAAATAATTTTCATTTGAACGTTTATTTGTTAAGAAATATATTTTCTAGATCATAAAAACAAATCTTATTAATTTGGCGCTTTTGAAAACATAATTCTCTTATCAGTTCGGCTTCCAACCCTCAGCGTAGTGGAGCTGACAGTTTGGTGAGCGGTGGGGCGTCGCGTTGCATTGTGGGCGAGGAGCCGACATAAATCAGATGCCGGTGCTGAAGTGGATGTGTGTCGAACGGTGCGACCCGTCGTAAACCGCGAGCTCTTCCGCACAGCAGATAAGTTAGGGCCGGCGGAAGGAGATACGTTCAAAAATCTGCGACGTAGAATACGATCCTGCCGTAACAAACAATACCCGCGGAAACGCGACAGTTTATTCCATACACGGGTGATTTCGTACACGTCTTTGGTGTAGCAGATGTTTTCTTTCAACGATTATTTCATTTTGGAGTTCTATTGAATTTCCAGGTTATGCTATTATAAAATCTGAAAAAAATCTCAAAATAAAACTTTCGTGAATAACTAGCTTTTACTCCTTTTAAAAAAATGACGGTTTGAACGGAAATTTGTGTCTCAAAATTTTTTGAGCTTAAATAATCAGTTCCTTCTGCTGTAAACACGAATTCTAATATTCCTGCATGAAAATGAAAGCTTTTATCACACGCGCCTTAATACGTTCACTGTATGCCGTGATCCCATATCTCTTTTCTCACTGTAACAACTATCAGGAATATAATGAAACCATTTACATCAAAAAATAAACAAAAATCAACTACTAAACAAAACTAAACATACTGGTGCGTATGTCAGTGTGTAATAATGGCGACTCCTCCGCATACGTCAATATACCGGCTATGTCGTCGTCGTCACGTGATTAGGTATTAAAGCAATTCAATCTTTAATATTTTTGATACAGTTTAGGTATACTCGTGAAACACATATACATAAACATAACGCGTAACGCAAACTATCTCAAAACGATGCAGCAATGCTCACTGTTTAACGTGAGCTTACGTGATGGCGGGAACTATCACAGCTGCGCATGCGCACTTAATGCGTGAATTTTTCCCTGCTGTGCCCAAGCAAGTTTCATTTTATTAAAACAAAATAATAATAATAAAAGAGGTGCAAAGAAGGTCGTTTTAGAGTGTCCGGGATTTTCTAGTGCTCTGGCGCACCCTGGGCAACGCTTTAAGCGGTCAATCCTTCGACCACCGGACTTTGTTCCAGACACGGGAAGTAAGTAAATACTTAAAAAAAAGAATAAACTACTAAATTTGAGGCCAGGATAAACAACTTTGGTTTTTTGTTTTTTTTTGTATAAAGTAATAGTTATATGAGTGACAGAATGGCATAAAATGGGAGATTGCTAGTTTGAACTTCACGTTTGGTAGCCTTAGACACATCATCTAGTAACTTCGTTTGTGTACCGAGCAAAATGACCGCGGTGGAATCCATTAAGGAATCTCGTGCAGAAGTTAAAAAAAAATATTTAATGTTGTTACCTGGCCAACTACTTCGACTGACCTTAAAAGAAAAGATAAGGAGAAATGAAAAAAATTAGTTAAGATCACTCTGTCAATATCACAGAAGATGCATAGTGATTTTACTGCCAGTGCCTATAATCGGATTTTGATTTAGGAATGAATACCTGTAAGGCTACGGCCACACTTGCGTGTTTTCACGCCGAGTTTGTGCGTGAGATCCCATCGAAAATATGAACTACATTGCAGTATATGGGTCCGGCCAGTGAGTTTCACGCAGCGGGAAATGGGAAAAGGTGCGTGTTTAGGTCGCCCGCAGCAGAATGCGTTTGGGAGCATTCGTCAGCGGGATTTCACGCTGTAACCGGCGGGAAAACTCGCCGCGTGAGTAGTTTCTGTTTCTTGCGTTTTCATTGTTTACTGATATTATGGAGTGCTTAAATAGTGAACTTATAATGCTAGAAGTGCAAAAACATCCCTGTTTGTACGACCCAGAACTCTTGAATTATAAAAACAGAGAAATCAAGAGGAAATCATGAATAGCAGTAACTTCTGCCGTTTTGGAAGGCTAGTGGGAAGAGTCTGATTAAGAAACAAAAGCTAATTTAGGTAAATCAATTCAAGACATCCTGTAGTACTCGAAAAACTTTGTGGGTTTTTCTTTTAATTTTGTCTGTAGGATCACAGATTTTCCCTTCGTTGACCTGTCGCTCAGTATGGGATGGATCCAGTACTTCCTGCTTCCACGACGGCGGCGACGCACAGCTATTAATTAGCGCGGCACATAATGCAATTACTGCATTCTTATGACTTTCTGAAATTCTGTTCCAAATTACGAAACCAGTCAAGTTGACAAGCAGAAGATGGCTGAACTAGAGATGGGTCGTTCGCGAGTGAACCACTTCTTTAGAACAGTTCTTTTGAAAGAGGGAGTGAGGAGTCGCGCACTAAAAACGAACGATAGTTCTTCTTGGAGGCCGTAATGACGGTGGTATGTCGGTCTCGATTGATCTTTACTTCAATCGAGTGTGCGCCAACAATAAATCGGTTTTGGCTTTGCCACTCTCGCCCGCGGCCCGACCCATGTTTATTCATAGTTCCACGCCGTTATTATATTATTTATTTATTATTTATTGGTTCTGGGTTTCATGAACATACAGCCAAACCATCTACTGTATACTTTTACATTTTGGACTTACAGATGTGGCTCTAATACCATACAGAGTTGTCTTTATAAGTGAGCATATACAATTACAGACTTTAATACATATTACATGACAAGTTTGTTTCTATGATTCTTCTGCCATACCATACTGCCTTAGACAAGATTCACATTTGCTTATAGATATACAATTTATATATGTTAATTCTACAATCCAGTTTACATGTTCCATATTAAGTTTAGTTAGGGGAAAATTTGCAAATTAATGTCAGAAATCACTCTATCTTGGACTACCCATCATGTAAGGAATTCATGCTTTTCAGATGTAATATAATACTACATGGCTTAGGTTTACAACATAGCATATACTGTTACCAGATTTCAATACTTATTACCTAACCAGTTAATAGCTATGATGGTTGTACCATAACATACTGTCTTGGACATAATTCTGATCCATACCGTTCATTGCTTATCCACTCCGCTCAGAAAAAATAAGAAATCCCGAAGATCGAGAAGAGCTAGTTCGTTAGCGTCGTTCCCCGATCCCAAGCGCTCAGCACAGCGCGGAGCAGTGCCTCTGCGAAGCTAGGTCTTTCGAATCTGCTTCTCTTTTTGTATTCCTAACACAAGCATGCCTTGTGAAAGATTATTTTCAAATGCTCGACAAATTCGCACTGAAAAATGAAGTAGGCTGGTGAATGGCCAAATAAGTAAAATTTTATTTGTGAACAGTAACCTTCATTTCATTTAAAGCAAAAACTTCTTTAAAATTGAAATTAATGTAAAACTAACTATCCTCAAACTATCCCTCAAATATTCCCAGCAATCCGAACAATATTTCATTGACGCTTTGAAATGACCTTTTCTGCGTGAAAGTAATCCTGTTGTATTTTTTTTTTTTTTTTTTTTAAATGTTTCAAAATAAATACAAAAATGAATGAAAATAACCGATGTCATATTAACCTAAGAAATTAGTCTAAATGTAAGTAAAAAGAACAGATTCTACACTCAATATAGATATAACTGCCCTTTTTGTTTAAACTGAGCTAGTGAATTGGTGAACTAGTTCTTTTCAGAGAATGATCAAATGAGCGCCGCTCTTTTTAGTGAGTCATTTTTCCTACCTCTCGACTGAAACTTTCTAGCGGGAAAAATTGCTGGTGTGTGCACGCGAGGAATAGGATACGCGTGTTTTTCACTCGCAGAAAGAACACGTCAGTGTGACAATATCTGCAGCATTTCCAGTTTGCGTTTTTGACCCCTAGGTCTCGGCGTGAAAACACGCAAGTGCGGCCGTAGCCTGCCTGTAGAAAACCGGCACTTCGTAGGTGTGTTAGCATATGCGGGGTTGATTAGTAGGTTCATACTAATCCCCCTTATGCATATGAATAGTGAGTACAACATATTCCAACTGCAATGGACCAACACAAGAAAACAAAGTGGTTTTGGAATATGATTATTATACGAGGAAGAATTTAATTTAATTTAATTGTGATGGGGCACAAGCTCCTGGTCAATTTCTCTACACAACCATTTTCCCCCTTTCTTGCACCCACCTATATTTTCCCTCTACAAATTTTACCTTCAATGTCTTTTAAAGTTTCTGGTAAATTATTCACAATTATCTTGGTAACTTATTCCAGTCACTGACCCCCTTACCTAAAAACACATTCTTGTGCCTGAAATCGAGTGCCAACTTGTGGTCATGGTCATCTTTTCCCTTCAATGCTTTACTTTTAAGTCTTACACTTATATCTTTCCACGCCTCATCACCAAAATACGCCTTGTACACTGCCATGGCCCTCTTCACCCTTCCAATGAATCCCATTCCATCTCTTTTATCAAATCGGTGACTGATTGTGTTCTACGATCATTTCCAGAGACAAATTTAGCAGCCCTTCTTTGCACATCCTCCAACTCCTTTATTTGATACCCAAAATGTGGGTCCCATACTACACCAACATATTCAAGCAATGTTCTGACCATAGGTTTTTTAACTCAGTTGCTTTATTTCTCTCGTACATCTGCTGATCATTCTCTCCAGCAAGTGAAGGATTTTGAAACCTGCCCAATGTGTGTTGCCAAGTTGAGCTTGTTATAAAAGTAATGCCAGGATATTTACATTTCAAGTCTTCAACAAGCAATTCTTTCAACCTTTTTTTTGTGTATCTAATAAGTTGACGCTTCTTTGGATTTATCTTCATCCCATGTTTACCAACCCACCTAGATATCCTGTCAAGATCACCCTGCTGCTGATCACAGTCCTCTACTGTTTTGATCATTTTATATAGCATTTAATTTTTTGTTATTATGGATTATAAATGAACCATTTGTAACTGAGGATGTCTGTAGTAAACTTTTCACAGTTTTTTTTGAGAAAAAGATTTTTTTTTCGTTTTGACCCGAAATATTCCTACTACCTCATCTCACATTATCCTCAATCAGTTGTGCAACATCTGGAGATCGTCAGTTTGTTCTCGCTAAGCGGAAGCTCCTGAGTTATCCACACATGAGGATTTATTGTTAATTAATTGCTAAGAAGCAAAGACTTCGATGGAAATTTCCAGACACATAGATTCCTGCATTACACAAGTTTTTGCTTTAAATTCTTTCATTTTTTGAGGTAACTTGTTCAGCATATCCCTCAATAATTTATTTGATTTTCTGCCACTCTTACCTACAAATTAAAACATTTCAATTCCATTATGTTTGAAATCAAGTACTAACTTATGGCCATGATTTGTTTCATCGTAGTACTTGTAATTATTCTCCCAATCAGCCTTCATCACTAATGTATTCTTCGAACACAGCTACTAGTATTTTCTCCGTCTCCTGTTTTTGTAAAATTGAAATCTCAACTCCTTTATTTTAAAAATAAATGATTTTGTTCTGCGGTAATTTCCACATACAGATCTTGAAAGCATTCCTTTGTTACCACTTCAATTCCTGTATTTGATATCCATCTCGTAAATCCCAAACTGTCTCACCACAATCATAGGTTTGTCGCATATTTATTAACTGAATTCTATTACACCTGTGTTACATCCACTCATTACCCTTCCCATTCAAACTGGACATTGAAATCTCTCCCTGCTAGTTGCCCAGTGCAACGTGGCGCAATGGAGTTTTTTTCCCCCACTCGTATCGGCCCAGAGGACACTGCCCACGTGTTGCTCTTGTTTCAGAACCGGATTTGTGAGATCCGGAGTATTTAATTTATTGTTGGAATATTTGTGTTATCATCTCCGAAACGTGTAACACGGTTTTAGTGTATGTTTGTTTGGGAAATGTGTATTTTGCGAGACGGGAATTGGGGACCGTGCCACCATTTGTAGTAACCCGAGCGGCTAGTTGCAATACACAAGTATGCGTTCGTTCCACCTGACGCACTTCCGGGTCCATTTCACCCAGAATATGTGGTATTTGTGGTCCAACAATCACTGCCATTAATGCTAGCAAAGTGAACAGGAATTAGCATTAGCATATGATAGCGCGAAGAAAAGGTTAATCTCGTTTTTAATAAAATCAGTATGTAATACATACTATACTGCACATATCTACAGGAAAAGCAAATTACTGGAATGATGGCTATAAAGTAGTTCACAAAATAACTAATGAAGTCTAATTAACTTGGAGTCCCTTTGCTAAGCCTACAGAGAGCGTGCAGGAATAAACATTAGCCAGTATCTACTGATTCCGGGGATAGTCGATGTTTCCTCTTGAAAACGCTGTAATAGACTACTTCGAGTCCAGGGCAAAAGTAGGCTCCGCAACAGAACTATTGGGAGGGGTGGGGGGGGGTGCATACATTAATTTCGTTGGCTGCGGTCCACGAATATAGCGTGGTTGAACTGTAATTGGACAAATAGGGCATACTAAGGACTTCATACAGAGTCTGCGAGGGGACTCCGCATGAGATCTGTCTAACCTAGAAGCTAGCTGGCTCGTGTAATATCATGTTGCGGGAGTCCAGTGGTCTCAAGGAGTTATAAGGGTTCTCTAGCCGTCTGATTTATCGTCTAATAACTTAACATATACTAGATCACGACACATTCTACTCAGTGGCGGCCCTAGCAAATTTTTCAGGTGGTGCGAGATCTCATTGTGGCGCCCCAAATCTGCAATCGCTTATTCATGATTAAGGTGTTCCCACAGACAGATTGAAGAAAACATACTTTTTTTTTTTTTTTTTTTTTTTTTTTTTTTTTTTTTTTTTTTTTTTTTTTTTTTTACATCCTACTGATATTATAAACGTAAAAGTTTGTTTGCTTGGGTGTTTTTACTGTTTCACGTTGAAACGGCTGAATGGCTTAAGACAAAATCTGGTATAATGTTATTGGCTATGTACTTTTATTCCGATCGTAAAAGTAATTCCCGTGGGATTTAAATACGAATACATGTATGAATGGTTTATGAATTCCACACGAGCAAAGCCGCGGGCAAAAGATAGTCTTTATATATTAATAATAATTCAGATTTCAGAAATATTATTATAGGATAGCAGCGGTTTGAATGGGAAACAACAGCAAATATGGAACACACTATGTATCAATAGGTTTATTTACTATGGCGTATACAATGCTCATATCACGTATATATAAAATTCACATAATTTTAATATTTTTTTCAACAAACAAATGAGGAAATAAATTCATAACTAAAAGACCAAGATTATCATCTTTATCGCTTTTGTCCATTGACAATATTACTTTCTATAGATAAAGTTGTAATATCTGACAGTATATCTAGAGTCTGCGTTAAGTTTTAGTTTAGAGACAGTTACAAGTATGGTTAGCAAAATTCGAAGTGCTGTCCACACAGTCGGAAATATATTCTGCCAAACATTTTGTTTCATTAGTTGAACTTTCATCATTGCTGATTTAAGCCCCATCAACAACAGTTTCAGTTAAAAAGTTTCTAACCAATTCACAACCAGATATGTCACATTTTTCTCCATCAGTTAAACTTATTTCCAAATCTGCACAGGATGATTCCAATTCGGTCTTTTCAATTTTTTGTATTTTTTTTGATAATACGTATCATTAAATTTGGATAATTGTGTAAACTGAATGACCAACCCATTCTTCGATGATATCCTAAAACACGTTGATTGTAAACAATTCTTCTGGATCTATTGCTATCTAATCTGCGGCCTAGTAATAAAAAAAATCTCTGCTTTCTTTGGGATCTGACTGGCTTAATAATAGGATATGCCCCAGTCTGAAAAGAAATTTTTATAGTAGTTATCAGAGCAGACGAATAACCAGGGTACTTTTTCTCAACTTCCGAGCTGTTTCCCAGCAATTGTGAAGCGTTTCAAAAATCCTCTTTCAGTCTACATCAGTGTTTCCCAACCTTTTTTGGGTCATGTCCCACTTTGAATTTTTTTTTTTGCCCCCCCATACCTAATTTTTAATTAAAAAAATATTTTGCTAACATCAAACGAAACTATACCTAATAATTATTTACAGCACTGTTTTAAGAATTTGCTTTTTTCGCTTTATTTTGCACCTATTTCTAGCATTGCATTGAAATAAACCCAAGAGAAAGCGGCAAAGTCGTATCAAGTCAATTTCTAAATTGCCCCCCTGTGGGACGTGGGCCCCACGTTGGGAAACACTGGTCTACATAGACTTGCTTACAATATTTACTTGAAGCAACTGAACTATTTGTTTCCAGAATGGCGACACGAACTGATGTGATTAGTGATAGCGAACTCCAGCAAGACTAGAAACTCTATTCTCCAAACGAGATTCGCAAATTCTTTTGCGATAGTGCTTGGATACCACTTCCCATCGCTTTGGTGATTGAGATAATAGAACTAATATTCTTCTTGTGACAACGATTCAGATGACTTCGCAACTTTTTCAAGTAATTTTGGAGCCTTCTCAGATTCGCCTTTTGTTCAGGTAGCAGATGTCTGTAAAACGTTAATAATTACAATATCAATGGTAGTTGCAATCACCGAAGGTCTAACACGGTAGAAATAGATAAGTAGGTTGAATCTAGCCCCATGCACATGCTCCCGCATGCGAATTAAGTCTAAGACGACAGCCGAAGAGGCAGGAAACAGGTGTGAGACGAGTTGTGATTTTTTTTGATTCGCGTAAATCGAGCTGACTCGAGTCGCAACTCGAGTTGACTCGATTCTATGAGGACATACGACTACGTACTAAGCTGTAGCTCTTACGTGTATAAACTCTTCTGGATAATTAGTGTGCTAAAATCATATGTGAACAGCAAGCTGGATTATTATAGAATTTATTTTTTGTGCAGACGATCTCTCGCTGCAGTTTCGGCGCCCCCCATATGACGGCGCCCGGTGCGGTCGCACCGCTCGCACCGCCCTAGGGCCGCCCCTGATTCTACTAGATGATTGCGGGAAACCGCCTAAATACCGCAGTCAGGACGGCCGGTACGCAGGGTACAGGACTCGAGCCTGGGCCCGATGCAGTGTGCTGGCGCCTTAACACGCGGCCTCACTGGCAGCTAATAAGAGTTTTATTATGAAGAATCAATTAATACAACAAATTGTCAAACTGCAGTTAAATTAGGTAATAGGTTTTACGGTCTCCAGGTGAGATTACTCTGGTCTATTTTTATAAAACGCTTATTAGGTCATGCTCTGTCACGCCATGCCGTCACGATATGACGTCAGGCTATGACGTCACGATTTTCGTCTTTTTTGTCCAACTTAGATCAGAGATGTTGTTCTAGGTTATATACGTTATTTAATAACAGTTCTATCTAGCTAAGCATAAGTAAATAAATTAGCTTTCAGAACATTGAAAGAAAAGTACGTATTCCGTTTAAATCAATAAAATAATTGTTAGTTACTTATATTTATTTAATATTTGTTTTATGTAAAAGTATTCGTTAAAATCTTTAGCCATAGATATGTAAGATAAAACCTTTAATTTTCGTTTAGTAATGATTAAATTGTTATTATAACCGGCAATTTAATTTGAAGCAGAGGATATGAGTAAATTATTAGTATTATTATCATTCAATTTAAATCGTTTTCATGAGTGTTCTGTTACTTAAATCATTACTTCGTCCGAACGAAAGTTGTTCCACACTGATACAGTCTAGACTACACTTAAATCTAATATGAACTGAGATGACTTAAGCTGTTAAGATTTTTTAAATTTCCTTTGCTTTTACTGATGACTTGTTTCAGCCGTATGTAACTGCATTAGCCATTTAACCGTTGTAATATCGATCTGAATCAGAGATAACAAAAAAGGCAGATGTACGAACCCGTGAAGGTTTTTTGATTTAGTTTATATCGTGATGCGTTATTGCCACTAAATTGTAATACATTACATGTATTAATATGCTTGTGATTGAAGTGTTGTTTCTCTGGCGGCAAGTTTAGCGTAGTATGTAGTTAGGATGGCAACGGAAAACTTTTGTTATAGCGCAAGGCACTAGGAATTACATTGAGCTTTATTTTATAACAATACTATTTATTTAAGTAACTGTTAAGAAATGAATTGCCATAGAAGTGTGTATTTCGTTTATATTGGCATATTAATTGTCACTTGTTTATCTCTTATTGAAGTCATTACTTGGTTTGAATGAAAGAAGTTACAAACTAATGGCGATCTATGAGGTCTAAACCACAATTGAAAATAATATTACGTGGCATAACGTAAGTCGTTAAGATTTATTTTTTGTATCCGTCGCTTTCACTGGAGTCATTATTTCAACCTCATGTAAGCTGTGTCATCTGTTAAACATCCATCTTCATCATAGATAATAAGAAAGATGTAGGAACATTTGTAGATTTTGAATCAAGTTTACATCGCGATGCATGATGACATTGACATGCGATGCAGGGAATCATGCGTGACTGAAGCTTTGATTTTCTAGCGGATTGTAGTTAGGCTGAAATGTAACCTGGACCAAGTTGACAGCTGAAACTTTTTGCTGTAGCACAAGTGCCGAGAAATTACATTGAGCTTTATTTTATTACAATTCTATTTCGTGAAGCAACTGCAAAGGGATTAATTGCCAAAACACTCCGCTAAGCCTGCTAAGAATTTTTGACGGGCTTTGAGGCTAGTCAAATAATAATTTACAGTTAATTGCTGGCGATGCTTTCAGTTTGTATGATGATTCGATGGTTAAAAGCAACTCTTCGTTTATTAAACTCAGCTCCTGAACGGAGCTTATATTTCGAAACATATACCAAAAACCCAGTAAATATAAATTTTACTTCAGTGGTATAAATATAATTTTAAATGAGTGTTCAGGCGGTTGTACTTTACTGATGGAATAAGTGGGCTGTTACAAGATTCCTATAAACTGAAAACAAGTGAGGCTGAGTGACAGACTATTACGGACTACAGACTGACAGATCTCCGGGCACGGAACTCGAGAAACTAGGAGAAATTATTACATTCTGAGGCGCTCCATTTGATAATGGATACTTACTTTTCTGAAAATTGAACATTCAATGTTGTGATAGTAAAAATCCTTTAAATTTAGACTCGTGCTTAATATGCTGAGCTTATGCTGTAATAAGTTTTTATATTATAGCCCGTTTTGCGTCATGGATACGCGAAAATGGCGAACGAAAGGTTCCACTATGCTGATTAAAAATAAGACGTCCTGAAAACAAGTCTACTTTAAGTTAAATAACTCGTCTCACATTTCATCCACTTTCTAACATTTATTTTAATTTCTGCATGAAAAATTTTACACACTAAATCCAAACAATCTTTTATTTTTCAACTCATTGTAGCTTTCAGCTATAACATCGTTACAATACTCCGTGTTAATGCCAACGATACTCATCATATCCCAATCCACAGACTAGCCAACGTAATTATTGATAACCTTTTGCCGCTACCGTCCACCTTGTATATTAACATATAATATTGCTGATAGTTATATGACAATGTAAATAATTTCACTGGCCGACACCACAATAAATAGGAATAGAAAACAAAAATTTTTGGTTTTGGCTTTTCGCTTTAGAATTAAAGATCGCGTGACAAAGTACAGGGTAAATCCTGAATCCATCAAATTAATTAAAAGGTTACCTCACCATCAAACAATATAAATGAAACAAAAGTCACGGCATGAATACTGTGATAACGAATCTTTTGTCCTCGTTGCATTCCAAAAACAGTGAAGGGCCGTTGAACCCAAGAGCAACAACACGACCTGAGAGTGCTGGTGCCTCGTATTTGCGTTTTGCGTTGTGTCTGTGCCGGGCGCGCGCTGTTGTCTCTGCAATCAGGGTAACAGGTCGAGTGTCGACGAGCGCGGAGGTAGCGGCCCGTTTGATTGCCGTAGCACACAGTCGATTACGCCCTTAATTACGCTAGCGTAGGCTTCCTGAGCGCGCTCGCTCCGGAGATTAATCGGGCTTTTGACTCGGCGACTCATGAATTGCTTAATAAGCGGCCGTCTGTTATTAAAAGTGCAATCGACGTCTGAGTGACGTCACCACGGCCGCACAGTAACGCTCTCTACGCCGTTAAACTTCTCTCTATTTTTCTGAGGCGGAGAGCAGGTGAAATAATGAGATTCAGCGTTCACGGTGGTAGCGTGCGCAGAATGGCGACTGTGCTTTCAGCTCCTAATTGGATTGCCTCTGAAAAGAAACCACTGCCCGCCTCTCAAGTATTGACATCCCAAGAGAGCAGCCATCATTACATCGTGCTAATTTTAAGAGACATCACATCTCCTAGCAATGATAAAAATCTTCATCTCTTTCCTAACATTATTAGGGAAAAGTTGCTTTATCTTCTATCTACTGACAGCGTTAATAAGAAGAGAGTGTAACCTAAAGGAGAACAGTGGGTGTTTTTATCTGTGTGATAAACATGAAAGTATATGCAAACGTGTTTTGTGTTATTCGGTATTGTTTCGAGGTGGAAAATTTGACCAACATAACTATCAGCGAGGTGAAAATAGAAAAGCGTCTTAAAAATCAGGACGGCCGTCACAATGGGCCAAACATTTGACATTTAATATTTGATCCACGTTCTTCAACAGACAATCTACGAATCTTGAAATAGACCTCACTGGAAAAAAAGAACTTGGCAGTATGGTCCCATGCACTAATTCGGTTAGGAAGGGAGTCATAAAGCAGTTGAATCCCCTCCTGAGCAAGCTGGCCCACAACTGCTGTATCTGGTCTTTGATATCATGCATACTGGCAATGGGACGGATTTGACGTTCGAGCTGGTCTCACACATGTAGGGATCTTGCTGGCCCCGGGAGTACTTCCGCTTCAGGCATACAGTTCATAGAGACATATGCCGTGTGTGGGTGAACACTGTACTGCCGAAAAATGGCATCACGATACTGTCGCATGAGAGGTAACACATGGGGACGCATTGTGTCCGTGATGTACCGTAGTGCCGTCAGAGTTCCCTCAATCACTACCATCTGTGAGCTGAAGTCATACCCGATGGCTCCTCACACCATGAAGCCAGAAGTAACAATGCTGTGACTCTCCAAGAATTGAAAATTTCCCATGCAGGCGCCATACTCCTTAGCGATGATCATTCGAGGTAGTGCAGAGCTGTTATTCAATGGACTGTCCATGAATCACGGTTCTGCTCTACTTCCGATGACCATCATTAGTGAGTGTGGCGGCGACGTGGGGAGAGATACCATTCGTCCAATATTTCGGAGAGATACAGTGGTCTTACTCCTGGCATCACGGTGTTGGGAGCCATCATACCCGATGGCTATGTCTTTAAGGTCGTGACTGATAGAAGTCTCACGGCACAACAAGACGTCACGATTATCATGCGTCCTCATGGGTTATCTCTCAAACTACAGTATCGTGGTGCCATTTTTCGACAGCACAATGCTCGTCCACAAAAGGTACTTGTCTCTATGATCTGTCTGCGTGGGTAGCGAGGTCCCCACATCTGTCCCCGATAGAACATGTGTGGCATCAGTTCGGACGTCAGTATACAATATACAGGATATCAAGGACCAGTTACAGCAGTTGTGGGCGGACTTGAGTCAGGAGAAGAAACAACGGCCTTATCACACGCTTCCCAACCGAATTAGTGCATGCATCCTGGTCAGGAAGGGGAGAGGGGCAACATCATATTGATGAGTGAGCTCCTACTACCAAGTATTCTACACACTTGATTTGATTTTATAACCACATAAATAACATGTCACATCCTCTCAAATAGTAAAGTTTCATTTCATTTCTCCTACTCCTCCTACTGCATGCTTTACTTTTTTTGTTGCTTTTTGGCAGACAGTGTATTACGAAAAGCTGGTGACCATCGCATTCCACTGATAGGTTTACCTAGATATTACAATTATAAATTATCTGCTTTTCCAGCTGCGATAGATGCCAAGAAATAATCACATGAGCCAATGTTCCTGTTTGAAGCGTGTTGGTGTCTTAACATGACGAAACAGCCGGGTTTGGCTCATAAAGCACTTACCTGCAATCCGACTGTGCACTAAAGTTTCTTCAATTTTCAATTGTTGTTCGACCACTTTTTTCCGCATTTTTAGCTGTCACATTGTGTTGTAATTATAGCACTCATCAGATTTTTTAGCTGTTTCGGGCCCTGTTGTTTATACATAATTGGTGCAATAAAATGTGTTTTGCAAAGATGTAGCATCAATTAAAGCTTGCTTTAACGACAGAGGCGGGCAGTTCTGTGCTCTAAAAGAGATGAATTACAACAGACGTGAATACAAGCGACGAGCACATGTTTAGACGAAAGTAGAAAACCTTTTTTCAGCTGAACGGTCTGGATTCAGCATTTCGCTCACTTTTCTTACTTATTTCTGAAGGTTTTTTTCTCGGTTAATGAAACTTGTGGCGTAACGACTGCACAACGAATATTTCAGAAGTCTGGCAAATTGAAAGCAGAAGCTCCAAAAACGGCGAGTCGATGGGTCTTTGCGTTTGAATTAAAACCTTGTCCGAGGGAAGCAGAATGGGGCGCTCGTCTTTTGTCTATCGCTGATTACCTGACCACGGCCAGCGTTCTCCTCCGGTTATTACAAGGCTCTCTCATTAGCGCTTTCGATGTCTCCAGCTACCAATGACTTCTTCCAGTCGTTGATAAATTTATCATTTCTTAAATACAGCGCAATCCAATTATTGCTCAACTATAGTTTGTTCACGGCTTTGTTGCTAGTATTTGGTGGGTTTTAACAGTTGTACAGTGTGATATTTTCGAAATCTAGAAGGACTAAAGTCTTGAGCTTATTCTGTACAAGTTAACAACAAAGAAACATGTGTGGGATAAAAATTTTAAAACACTGTCAAGGTTTTAGACATGTATTTCAATAAATACACAACATTCATTTTGTACATTGTTAAGGTTACATAAGAAATAAAATAAAGTTGTATGAGTATCGCAAAAAAGTGAAAGTATTTCGTGTAGCTTGTGGCGTCTACTTTTGGAGAAGTCATTAAAACTGATAAATCACTTATATACATTAATTAATAACATAATTAGTAGAATTAATCCCTGATAGGCGCCAAGAATGGAAGTGTTCTTTATCCGAGAGAAGCGACATCCCATTTCTAAAATACTTTTTATCAAAGCAATAGTACCTACTTTAGAAATTACTATCAAAACACATCTCTTTATGCGGTCAAATGACATACTGATACATTGGAAGGAAGTAATCGAAAGCAGGATTTACTACACCTACATTATGTTCTTTGAATATAAAACAGATTAATTTATTGAATAGATCTGAATATTTAAGGAGGTTACAACATGAGTCCTTTATCGAACAATTCAGAGTATGATTCAAATCTCAGAGAGTTGCCTAGGGTTGAATGAAATAAGAGCTTCTATACATCACCGGAGTTCTTTACCGCAGCATAATGCGTGAAGAACACAAGCGACCCCCTGGATAAGCTGGTGGTGGCTGCCTGACGAGCTGGCTCCCTGCAATCTCTGGGGTTGCGCTGCTGAGTGTCGTTCGACGACCAGAAACAGTGTGTCTTTCCCTGGCTTGTTGCTCCCGCCGAAAACTTCCAGTCCCCGATATTTTAGCTGGCCAGGAAAATTTCAGCCAATGGGAGCGTTTGGCGGGGCGTCTACGATCTCCGTTGGTTCTTCTCAAGAAAAATACAATTTAAAATTTATAAAAGTTTTTAACAAGATCTTCGATTCGCTGGTCTTCTAACAGAGGCGTTCCGAAACGTGTCTTCTTCTAAGAAACGTACAAGGCATCAGTTCTTTGGTTTGGCTCAGGTTACCAGGTGCAACATTAGATCAGTTAATAGTGGATATAAGTTCACTTTGTAGGAGTTTGTAACAGCCCTAATACCTGAATTTTGAATAGTATTGTACTGTATGAAATATTTGTAGTGAGCTAAAGTATGCTTGAAAGTGATTTGGTATGTTTGTTTTGTAATTTCTTGTAAATCAGTGTATATAGACTTTGTTTTATGTAAGAAAATTATTTAAAGTCCATTTAATATGTTTAAGAACCGAATGGTGCAAGAGAATTTCCTAAATGCTTGTAATTCCATGTATTACTGTAAGTTACGATGTCTACAGGACAAATTTCTACCGTTTGAAAGGATTTCTGTAAATAATTTCGTATTTAAGTATCTCTAATTACCATTTCTGATCATTGTGTAATGTTGTTAAGTAATTTTGTATTAATTTCGATTGTTTTTTATATGTTTGATTGTTTGAGTGATTGTTAATGATCGAGAAATATCGGGCGGATGCCTTTGAAGAATTCTCGTAATTTCGATAGAGACTCTATAAACAGATCGCCTGGACAGAGAAGTAAGTAAGTTAGTAAGTCAGTTTAGTTGACAGTATTCAGTGTTACAGAGAGTTTCAATCATTCAGTTGAGTTCACAGAGATTATCTTTGCGATTATTCAGAAGTGCATATCTGTATTGTATCTATGCTTGTGAATATCGCTGACTTGTTTGGATCACAATAAAACAACTCTTCAAACATAACCTGTTTGGTGGACTTTTTAATTAATTAATCAGTAATTAAACCACCGAAGAACCTTAATAAGTTACACTAAGGACGATAGAGTAGTGATAGTGGGAGGTGCGGGTAATACTATTGATAGAAACGTGAGTTACACAATAGAGAGCGACATGAGGAAGGTGGAGAAGGAGGCACACTGTAACGGGTTTGAACTCGTGCAGGTCCTGAATAGGCAAGACTGGTCAAAGTTGAACCACGCTATCAGGAGGGTAAATTTGGAAAAGAAGGTGTTACTTGAGAAAGCATTAATTCTGTCTTGGCGGTTGTGTTTGTTGACACTATTGGTAGGTGGGGTTTCACTAGGTGTGGCCTGCACCTAAATAAAAGGGACAAGCGGATACTTTCTTGAATTATTGGCTAAGGTTGTAAGGGATCACGGGATCAGGAATGTGCATTTTTTAGGTTAGGGGTTCCTGGAGAAGGGATAAAGATAAATTATTAAAGGTATACCGATTATAGATCCTCGATGGGAAAACTCACAAATGCTAAAGAAATAGATGAAGCTTCTGAAACTGATTGTGAAAGAGAAGACCAATATTGAAAATATCTCAGTACCAGTATTAAGCGAGTTACTGGTGATCTGTAGAAATATAGTGATCAAAGTATTAGAATTTGCAACCTTAATAGTGATACATAAACTACAAGTAATTATAGGGGCGAGGATTAGGTTAAAAGAAGAAGTTCAAGACAATGAGTTTTTCCTGATTGTTTCAGAGTGAACGTAGAGATAGAGGAGCAATTGGTGGAGGGGTTTTCATAGTGGTTAGCAAAAACTACTACAGTTCACTGGTGTTTATACATCATGCTAATGAGGTAGATTTCTGGGGTTACAAAAAAAATAAGGGTGTTGGCTCCTTACCGTAGTGGAATAATGAATGATGATAATGAAGCTCTTGGGGAGAAACTAAATTCATACTCAGTTCAGAAGTAAGAGTAGAATGGTAATTATTGATGAGGATTTAAATTTATCAGATGTCAGTTGGTTAAGAGATAAGATTAATAACACAAGGGAAAAGAGATCTTCAAATACCTTAATGAGGGAAGGAGGTTTTACACAAGTAATAAAGTAAAACACAAGGGGATGAAACATGTTGGATGTCTTCCTAATAAAGCCTGATGATAACGTTGTGGGGTGTTAAGTAACTGAAGGAATAGGTGATAATGAAGTAGATCTTATATACATTAGAGGATTCAGTAAACCAGTGGAAAATATTGAAGGAGGAAATAGGCTACAGTTATAAAAACCATAGATTTTGAAATTGAAGAGACATTTCAAGGAAGTTTTCAGCAAATGGAATGATTTAACAATACAGTGGAATCGAAGTGGGAAGAGTTTAAGGAAATAATAAAAGTGTGGCAGAAATATATAATCCACAACAGAAAATAAATAAAAGTACAGAGCCCACATACTAGAATAGGGAGTTGAGTCGGTTAAAGATGTTGGTAAGAAGAGAACGTAACAGAGTTAAGAGCAACAAGACAGTAGACAACACTTGAAACAACTAAACAAGGAAGTAATAGCAAAGAAGGTGGCTAAAGATGAATTTGTGAAGGATATTATGGTTGCATGTAGAAATTCCTATGGCTATGATAGAAAATTGAGGGGAGGGGAGGATGTTGGGACAATTATAGATAAGGATGGAGAAGAAGTTACTCAGGATTTGAAAAAGGAAGAGATTTTATTCAACTTGTTTAGTGAGACCATCAGGAACAATGATTCAGGAATGGGAGCATGTAAATCGGAAAACGAGCTCATCTACACAATTATAAATTAGCAGACTAAAAAAATTGAAATTCATCCTGAAGATATCATGAAGGAACTAAGAATGTTGAAAAAGCATAAATGGCAGGTGTAGATTATGTTACTATGCATGTCTTAATACTTTATCTTCATATGTTTATCTTTAAATTGAGTCTGGATACTTGCTGTTTACCAGAGAACTGGAAAAGTGCGATAGTAGTACCGGTACATAAAGGAGGGGTGAGAATTATAGACCAATCAGTTTGACATTAGTGGCAGGTAAATTAATGGAGAGATTGATATGCAACCACATCAGAAATATGTGTGAGCAGCGTAAGTGGTTTTCAAGTCGGCAACATGGCTTTAGGCAAGGATATTCATGAGAATCTCGTTAGTAGGAATATGCAAGGTATTTCGGATGAAATGGGCAAGGGTGGTCAAATTGATAGCTTCGCACTAGACCTTTCAAAGGCCTTTGACAGAGTGAGCCATAAAATGGTGTTAAGTAAGGTAAAAACCATTGACGTGCTTGAAAAAGTGATATTCTTGGTAGAAAAATTCTTAAAGGTAGAGAACAAAAGTCATGGTAGGAAATGCAGTATCAAAGGAAGTGGAAGTGGAAATGGGTGTGCCACAGGGTAGTGTTTTGGGACCACTGCTATTCGTTATTCTAATAAATGATTGTATTGATGGTTTACTCCAAGAAGTTAGATTTTTTTGCAGATGACATAATGCTCTATAACTGGATCACAAGCACAGCAGGGTGATCTTGACAGAATATCTAGTTAATGTGTCAACATGGAATGATGATAAATACAAAGAATAGTCAGCTTATTAGGTACACAGATAAAAAACTATAGGTTGATTATGATTATAAAGTCTTGTTGAAGACTTGAAATGTAAATGCCTTGGCATAAAATTTTATAACAATCTCAATACATTGCAAGAGGTTTTAAAATCCTTCACTTGTTGGAGAGAGTGATGAAGAGATGTACCAGAGATATAACGGAATTGGATTACAAAACTTAGAGGTCAGATGATTGCTTGAGAACATGGTGGTGTAGTATGGGACACACATTTTACGTGTAAAATCAGGAGTTGGAAAGGACGCAGAGAAGAACTGCTGGATTTGTCTCTGGAAATAACGTAGAACACAATCAGTAACTGAAATGATGAAGGAGTTGAAATGGGATTTGTTGGAAGACATGAGGAGGGCGAAGAGATTCATGGGAGTGAAATAGGCGTATATTGGTGATGAGGGTATGAAAGATATTGGTGTAACAATTAAGAGTAATGCATGGAAGGGAAAAGATGACAATGATCAGAGCTGACATTTGATTTCAGGCACAAGATTGTGGGAAAGTTTCTTTCGTAGATAAGGGACGGGGATTCGAACCAGAGGCATTCCAGATGCGAAGCCAGGGTCATTTTATTGCAGCGTCGTGGATTTATATCTAAGTGACGTTTGGATATCTCATTTCTTTAATTGTAATAAAAAAGTTTCCGTTTTATTCCTTATACACTTCTGGTTTTTCCTCATTATTGTCCTGCTTTATGGGTGCACAGATCTACAAGTAATAGATAAATATAAATCCGTGCGGCATTATTGTTCGGGAGGCGGCGGTAGTTCGTCGTGACCTAAGCTGTTAATCCCACCTGGTAATAGAAACCATTAGTGTAATCTCAATCTCATAGTGTCCAAACGTGTTTCATATAAATAGTAAATAGCTATTCGAGAAAAGAAGATTAGTTTAAGAACCTATATCAACTTAACGTTGAGACTGGAATTCGAACCGTAAACTTATCGTACGGTTTTAAACGTGATCTTGTTGAATAGTCCGTCTCTGCAGTCAATCTTCTACCTTCTGTAGTTAAGCTTGAAGTGTCACGCTGATTGCTGCATCAGAAACGATAGTTAATTCATTATATATTTATCAATTAATATTTAATGATGGGGATATGAATTGACAATGAAGGCACCATTTAAACTACTATTTATTAGATAAAGCATTTGGATTATATTAATTAATTTGACGTGATTCAGAGATGAGATTATGGATAGTATGAATTGTCATTTACACATCATTGTTTCTCAGGATCATAACTGGGTTAGTGGACGCCAGTGCTGAATGCACTTAACACACAAGATCGTTGGTTTCACATTACCGTATTGTTGGCTTCAGCGACGACAGCTGTAGGCAGGACCGTGGTGGCGCTTCTTGCAAAAGTGGTCAGCTCAGCTCACGGTGGCGCTGTGATCGACGCTGTACGGACGTAGAGTAGCCGCCTCAAGTAACTTGGACGGGAAAACGTATCCTCCAATGTCGACGCGGTCTGGCGACGAACCTGTTCCTCGGAGATTTGGTCTGAAAACCTCTTACAGCAGGTCACATACGGGAGCGTGAATCACGCCCACACTCACGAATAATATTCGAACGTTCGTCCGTGCTCCAAGAGGCTCATACCTTGGTAGCTGTATTCATTGCGAGTCCTTGGATGACAACTACCTGCCTGGCAGGCTCTCAAATTCGTTAGCAAACGTTCGTGGGTGTCACTTAATGTAATTGTACACGGCTGGAATGAGTGTCATTACAAGCTTCTTGCCAAAATTTTATTAAAAGAAGTAACCTTCATAGGTATTTGCCTGACATATATTAGCTGCTTGACATATATTAGTTAGAAATTAGATACTACAAATCAAAAACATACCGGTATCATGCGTCGGTAAATCTAAGTTTGCCATAAGTATCATTCTTGGCTATTTTCAGAATGATTTGTGTCTTTCTACAAATCACTGAAACTTGATAAATAGGTTCCAAGTGATATATCATTTATATGGTTTTTATCACAACTTCCTTATTTAATGTTATGACTCTGATAATTAACCACAGGCATCGAAATCTATACTATCAAGGGGAAGGAGGATTTACACAAGTGGTAGAGCGAAACACTAGGGGACAAAATATTTTGGATATATTCCTAATAAAGCCCAATGATAACATTGTGGGATGTCAAGTAACCGAAGGAATAAGTGATCATGAAGAAGTTCTGATCGATATTAGAGGAATCAGTGATTAAGCAGCCATGATTGAAGGGAGAAATAGGTACAACTATAAAAAGGCACAGATTTCAAATTTGAAGAGATATTTCATACAACGCTTCAGCAAATAGAAGGAAGGCACAAGTACAGTAGAGTCAAGGTGGGAACAGTTCAAGGAGATAATAAGAAAGGAGGAAGAAAAATTTATTCCAAAGCAGAAAATAAATAGAAGTAGAGAACCTGTGTACTATACTAGGGAAGTGAGGAGGTTAAAGAGGTTGGTAAGAAGAAAACATAAAAGAGTTAAGAGACAGCAGGGTAGTAGGGTATATTTAATAGAACTAAACAAGTACTTAATAATGCAAGGAAAGTGGCTAAAGATGGGTTTATAAATAGTATTGTCAGTGCAGGAGGACCATTGTCTGATGCCTCTAGAAATTTCTATGGCTATATTAGAAAACTGAGAGGAAGGGTGGTTGTTGAGACACTTATAGATAAGGATGGAGAAGAAGTTACTGATGATTTGAAAAAAGGCAGAAATTTTAAGTAACTGGTTTAGTGAGAGCATTAGAGACAATGAATCAGAAACGGGAGGGTCTAATTCGGTGAACGAGCTCCACAACACAATTAGAAACGAAAATACTAAAAAGTTTTAAATTCATCCTGAGGAAATCATGAAGGAAATAAGAAAGCTGAAAAAACATAAATGGGCTGGTGTAGATAATATTACTACAGATATCTTAAAGATAGCCGGATGTGACATCTTGAAATATTATTTAAATTGAGTCTGGATACTTGCTGCTTACCACAGGACTGGAGAAGTGCAATAGTACTACCGGTACATAAAGAAGGGGTGAGAAATAGAGTTGAGAATTACAGGCCAATCAGTTTGACATCAGTGGTAGATAAATTAATGGAAAGATTGATATAGAAACATCAGAAATATATATGACGAACGTAAATGGTTTTCAAGCAGGCAACATAGCTTTAGGCAAGGATATTCATGCGAATCTCAGTTGGTGGGATATATGCAAGATATTTCAGACGAATAAGACAAGGGAGGCCAAATTGATAGTGTATCATTAGATCTGTCAAAGTGTTTGCAGATGACATAATGCTATATAAAAGGATAAAAATGGCAGAGGACTGTAAACAGTTGCAGGGTGATGTCGACACGATATCTAGTTGGGTTGGTAAACTTGGAATGAAGATAAATGCAATAAACAGTCAGTTTATTACATACACAAATAAAAAATAAAAGGTTTATTATGATTATAGGGTGGGGAAAGAATTGCTTGCTGAATGTAAATATTTTGGCATTACATTTAATAACAAGCCTAACTGGGCAGAACATATTGGACAGGTGGTAGGAAAAGGTTTCAAAATTCTGCACTTGTTGGAGAGAGTAATGAGGGGATGTACGAGGGAAGTAAAGGAATTGGGATACAAAACTTTGGTCAGGCCATTGCTCGAATATGGTAGTGTAGTATGGGACCCACAATTTGGGTATCAAATATAGGAGTTGAAGAGGGCACAAAAAAGGGATGCTAGATTTGTTTCTGGAAATTATCGTAGAATGGAATCATTAATACAGGAGGAGAGTAAATAGGGTCTAGGGAGTCTACAAGACGTATACTGGTGATGAGGCATGGAAAGATATTAGTGTAGGTATGAAAAGTAGTGCATGTAAGGGAAAAGATGACCATGACCACAAGCTGGCACTGGATTTCGGCCACAAGGGTGTGGGAAGATTCTCTTTTTTTAGGTAAGGGAATAAGTTATCAAGGGAAATGATGAATATTTTACCGAAAACGTTGAAAGTGTTCAAAGTTAAAATTTGTAGAGGGCAAATGTAGGTGGGTGCAGGAAAAGAGGAAGATGGGTGTTAGGGGAATTGCCACCGGAGCGTGTGCTCCATTACAATTAAACTATATTAAATCCCCTGGAAACTAATTGCAGTCGCAATTTGCTAACTGTCGCAGAAGGCGTACAAGAGTCAGACATGAGTATTAAAACAATTGTCCCTCTTCAGGGCTTAGGCAACATCCTCGGGGTGTAGCATTTTAACGTAGAGGGTTTATCTGTAGGGAAAAAGTCTTATCCAAGCTGATGCTCAGTCACCATGTGGACATTCTGGCAGTTCAAGAGACCCACACTCGCGACTTCATTGACCTTAAACTCAGGGTCAACATCCCTGGGTATTATATAGTAGATAGTATCAATCACCATCAATATGGTATTGCGACAATCGTCAGAAACAATACAATGGATGAATCCTTAGTAACCAAAAAGGGCTCAGGCAATGTACTGATCGTAGTGGTGAGTTGTGCAGGCATGTGGCGAGTGTGTAGTTACCACTTATAAGCCACCGAGTACCTTTTGGTCCGCCTGCTCACTGCCTAATTTGCAGCTCCCCACGATGTGTACGCGAGATTTTAATTCCCACAGCCCTGCCTGGGGTTACATGGAAGAAGACTAGAATGGTAGATGGATATATATGAATGGATGGAGCTTAACAACTTGGACCTTCACTTTGATGCAAAGAGCAAGACGACCGCAAGTCAGCCAGATGGGATCAGAGTCCAGTCCTGACCTGTGTTTTACTTCAAAAACTCCCAATGCTGATGATGGTCCGAGCATTTAACGAATTGTTCTTAATAACTTTCCACACGGACAACATAGGCCACTGGTCATTTTATTCGTTATCCATATAAAAGTCATACGATCTGCCAAATCATCTCGGTGGAACTTTAAAAATCACATTGGGAAGAATTTACTGGAACATTGGATAAACTTCTCGAATGGGAGCAGTAATCGGTAGCCAATAAAAATCTAGTTGAAGACCCTTCAGTAGGGTTACAATTCGATCTTACCAGGAGTATCATCAATCGGATTCGAACAGGACAAAGCACGCTGCTACTTATATACAAATGTGGCTGGGTAAGTTCTGAAAATTACGACTGTGGAGCCACCTCACAGACAATCCACCACATCGTATCTGACTGTCCTCTTCGGACCTACAAGGGAACAATGACGGAAATACATGATGCGTCGATCAGTGCAGCTGAGTGGATAAAAACGTTAGATCTAGAGGTATAAAATTGTACAGGTTTGCGATATGCACATTTGTCCTAACATTTGTCCCCACCTTTCGTCTATCTTGTTAAATATCATACGATAAATAAATAAAACTTGATGTTATAATATTATACTAATCTTTTTGTAGCTTCAAATGCATGATGACAAAATCTTATGGGCTAAAGGGTACATATAGTTTCACCTGCAATGCAAATCACAAAGCCTATTAATACACTTCGCCAGGGGAAAAGGTGCGATAAAGGGAAGTAATCTAAACATATAATAAGCAAGTCTGTCATGTTTAACGTCACGCCATGACGCCACTCTACGACGTCGCGCAAGGACGACACGCTTTACGCCATTGTTCTTGCTTATGCACGTTATTTAATAACACTTCTAAGCATCCGCGAATAAATTAACTGTCAGAACACTGGAAAAAAATATATGTATTGCGTTTAAATCATGATATCAATCATTAGATGCTTACATTTACGTATTATTCTATTAATAAATAGAAGTATTCCTTAAATTATTTGTCTATAGATATGTAAGATAAAAGTTTTAATTTTCCATCATCAATGTTAGCGAAAGCTTTGATTAGATTGTTAATTACAACTGGCATTTGACGCAACAGCAGAGGGCATGAATAATTTAGTTTTTTTTCGAAATAATTTAAACTGTGCCCTATTACTGAAATTATTAAATCGTTTGATCGGAAATAGTTGTACACTGATCGTAAACTGTGTAGCCTACACTACAATTAAAAGAAATATTTCGTGGCATAGTGCACATTTATCAGATTTATTTTAATCTTCTTTGTTTTCACTGAGCAATATTACTGATTTCCGCAACATGTAACTATGTCAGCTATTCAAACGTTGTAATACCGATCTGAATCACGGATAACAAAAAAGAAAGGTGCAAAAACCCATGAAGATTTTTGATCAAATTTAGTGAAGTTTGTGAGGTATGTATATATTCTACAGCTCTAAGAGCAACAAACATTAAACAATATAATCTATCAAACGTGTGTAACAATATTAAAACCAAAAGGACAATTCCTTTATGAGTCCCAGATATTACACTAGAGCCCAAATTTATATAGCGATGTATTATTTCCACTAAAACGCGATACCGTACATGTATTAATATGCGTGATATAGAAGTATTGTTTTTTTTGGTCGCAAGTTTAGAAGAGGTTAGGTTCAAATGCAACTTGGACCCGGATGGAAACAAACTTTTTGTTACATTGCAAGGCACGAGGAATTACATTGAATTTTATTTTATAACAATTCTATTTAGTTAAGCAATTGCTAAGAAATTAATTGTCAGTATACTGAAATAAAAGTATGTATTTCGTATAAATTGGAATATTAATTATCAGTTGCCTTTTTACTGAAAATATTACTTAGTTTGAATGAAAGAGATCCAAATTGATCGCAATTTATGCGGCCTAAACCACAATTAATACTAATATTTTGTGGCATAACTTAAGTAGATAAGATTTTTTTTTAGCATGCTTAGTTTTCACACGGGTCATTATTTCAGCCGCATGTAAGCTGTGTCAGCCGTTAAAACATCGATCTTCATTACAGGTAATAAAAAAGAAACCTGTGAACATTTGCGATCAAGTTTATATCGTGATGCATGATGAAACTGACATGCGATACTGGAAATGTATTAATTCGCCTGTGATTGAAGCTTTGGTTTTCTAGCTGCTATATTAGCGGTATTGGGGTTAGACTGAAATGCATCCTTGACGAAGTTTACAACAAGCTTTTTTTACAACACAAGGGACGATAAATAACAATGAGCTTTATTTTATAACAATTCTATTTAGTTAAGCAACTGCAGAGAAATAAATTACCATAACAATCCATTAAACCCATCATTTTTTACGGGCTTTGCGATTAGTACCTTATAACTGGACAAACTTGACATCTCCTGTGTTCTATGTAATACCTACAGATTATGTCTCATGCAGACACCTTACAACATTTCAGTAAAGAGTCAAAGCTCATTTCCCAGTAAATATCGAAATTTGGCCAGATAAAATATTTTCATTGCGAAGCATATTTTATCCTAACCCCATCAGCGTCGTTTCAAGATAAAAATTTCTTTCTTAAAGCTTTACAAGAGAACAGTTACGTGTTCATGGAAAAATGCCATTTTCCATAACTGTAAAAAATATTTAAAGAGGGAAGATAAATTTTCAAGGAAAAAAGCGCTGTAATGTGCAGGAGGAATATCGTCTTAAGCAGAGGAGACTGAGGGAATTTCAGTTAGCAGATTCGTATCGGTAAGAGAGCTGAAGAAGAAGTTGGCCGCAGATTAGCTGCGGAATCAGCTTGGCGACTCGCCAACGAAACCAGCGAGCAAGTTTTCTGCCTCGCCTCTCCATTTTGTCCTTTCACACTCGACTTATTTCCATTGTGGCTTCCATTTCGGGTTTCCACTACTTGTGTTTACACTAACTTCGTTTCTAGAAACGTTATTTAGCTACAGGTACGATGCATTTTCGAAACATATTTGATCATTTCACAGTCCTCATTTCTATTTTCATCAAGCGTGGTAGCGCAAAGACGTACTGAGAGCGCCTGAAATTTCGATTTAGATATGTGAAATCATTTCAGCATTCAATTATTCGTAAAAGCCATGTCAAGAACATTTAAGAACACGAAAATTCGCATCATGTGACACAGCAGAAGTGTCTGTTTCCTCAATACGCCTAGTATTAATAGGTACTTCGTGTATTCCTGAGTAATTCCTTTCTCTCAGTATCATTTTATTTAGAAAATTTCACATAAACTGGGAAAATCGCCTAAAATTTAATAATGCCTTGCTTCAGCAGATGAATACGACTGTGTTATTTTGTGAAAAACAGGTGCCATACACAATTTATTGTTTTCTTTTTTGTGGTAGACTAGCTAAGCCTATTAAGCTCCACAATTTAGTGTGGCCTTAGTGTGTAAATTTAAGCATATAATTTATTCTTAAAAGTAAAACAAATAATTTACATATTAGTGATCGCCCAGCGATCGTAATTCGACCGTAATTCATTAAGTTGTTTAGTTTCTTTCATGAAAGAGTAATAATCTAGTAATTCTCTGCATTACGTATAAATTTCAAACGATTCACTCCACGCATGACTGTATGCTAAATTTGAACTTCTAATCTAACCATAGCAAATGATGAAATGTATTTATCGATGGTGCATTTGAATTCAAAATGTTCATTTTGACTTAAGGCCGGAAAACTGCTTTAACTTTACGAAACATGCTCATTTAAATGTATCTATCAAAATAATTTCGTCATTTTGTGTGTTTGCTATTTAAATTTGGTCTATTATCATTTTGAATTTCACGCAAATAAGTATTCCTTATTTCTTCTCTCTCTCTCTCTCTCTAGTGAAATTACTGAAATTAAAAAATCAAAAGACACTTAACCAAATTTTAAATAATCAAATGGACCATATAGTATCTGGCAGAATCGGTCATTCCTTTTCGAAGTATTCCTTTTATAACTTCAAACATTAATCTCTTCTTTATCCGAGTATTTCGTTTTACCAAAGACCACAGTGTCTCAATGCGGGTAATTTACTTAAAGAACGTTGGCTCCGATCCTATTTCACGGACACAAACACGTTCGCAAATTAATTCTTTATTTTAATAATCTATTTGTAACATGTATTAACTATACTTATTATATTTTTGGGTGGGGTGGGACATTCTCCACCAGTGAAAAACTGTTACTGACCTGTTGAAATTTGGATTAACTGCTTCCTTATAGTGTCCTCTTCACGTTTAGCACTCTCCTTTTCCGGAAAATTCGCCACGAATTAAATTAAAAATGCGGAAATATGGGATGCTCCGCAACCGCGAAATGTTAGCAGCACTGTAAAAATGACACAAAAATTATCGGTACAGGGATCATATCAACTTAAATAGGTTCGTTTTTTCATAGTGATCATGGTTAGGTTGAAATTCGGCCTGGACCAAGAGCAAAATGTTTACGGGAAATTCGTTCAGCGGCAGCCCATGTCGCAAACCAGAGACAAACAATGCATTTGTTTACAACTGAAGCAATCGATTATCTCTGACTGCTTATATCGATTCCAAGATGGTGAGCCTTATAGTACTGCATTTCGGATAAACATTTTGTATCTGTTAATTTTATGCGACGTTTTGCAACGGAGTGAAGCTGAAATGGCAAGAAAATATTACAACAAAGAATTAAACCAACATTTCAAGAGGTTACCATTGATTTCGCAGCGCCGGCGGCAACTAATAGCAGCGCTGCAATGTCATATTTAGGCATTTTTAATTTAATTCGTGGCGACTTTTCCAGAAAAGGAGAGTGTACAACGTGAAGAGGATATTATAAGGAAGCAGTTAATCCAAATTTCAAAAGGTCAGTACCAGTATTTCGCTGGTGGAGAATGTCCCACCCCACCCATATTTTTTCTTTACTACTGACTAAGATCACCGACATCGGCAGATTCGCTTACCATAAAAAAAAAAAAATGTAAACAACGAATTTTTTATTTAATTTGATATATCTGTAACACATATTATCCACAGATTCTGCACTTCTTCTCCATATAAACATTAACTATGCCAAATCTTACACTTTTCAGTGCGCGATGCATTTCTTTAAGTTCCTCCGTTTGTGCACGGCACTTATTCTTAAAAATGGATCCGAAATTTTCGCTTAGCATATTAATATATAGGTTTGTAAAATATATTATATATAATTTTAGCTTTCTGTATTTCTTTAAGTTCCTCCGTTCGCCCAATATTCTGGCCGCTAGCTGCGCTATCTACCAGCCCTCGAAATGTTGCTTCTTGCTTCTATATAAGTTCAGAGATTAATTTCGACTGTTTTGTTTCACACAAGACCACAAAGTAAGGCCGCTAGCTGCGCTATCTACAAGCCATCTGAGCGAACTACGTAGGCGAGCGAGTGTTTCATTTTACTTAATTTAATGTATTTGTAACTCATATTATATAGACTATAGATTGTAGCTTCCTTCACTTCTTCTCCATATAATCTTTAAATATGCCAAATCTCACAATATTCTTAAAAATGTATCATAAGTTTTCGCTTAGCGTATTACGAGAGATTGTTAAGTTGCAGTTAATAATTACAACAAGATTTTTGTGATGCTGAATGAAAGTCTAGAACAGATAGAGAGATTCGGAACAAAGCTCTAAATGCTGTGTCCATGTAGCAATGAGAACTTGAAAACAACATGATTAGATGTGAAACGAATAAATTTTACAAGCTTACTTTTATATGGTAAGAAATGGAAACGCAGACTATAAAACAATCTTGCAGTAAATATTGTACATGTAACACATTTCTGTTTTTGCCTTCTAGAGGTATTCTCATAATTGATTTTTTGCAATTTGCGTAGAATTTTTTGACTTCCCATAATCTGCTAACAAGAATAATTGCTTTGTGTTAGCTGGTTTTCAGGATGACGACTTTGTAAATAATGGAGAGATTATCCATTTTATCTTTCGTATTAATAATAACTGTATGTACTTTTTAATGCGGTCTTCTTCATGGGAACATTGATCCTTGTAGTGACTCACGGAAGTATGCCTTGTGTTACGTCATTTTGCGTTCACCTTTGTCTATCGCTTACAAACCGCATGCATGCATTCATGTGATGAGGATATGTGCACCACCATTGCCATGTTCTGAATGGTGAAAATGTCTTCGGTTATTACGGATCAAACCAACTAAATCCGCGGTAGGCACAGCATAACACCACAATAAAGTAACGACATCAGCCAATGCAGCTGGCAACATAATACAACGTTCCATTACTTCACGTGAATGAAATTGACATTGCAATAGCTTAGTTGTAAAGCGTTGGTTATCTTCTTATGCGACCTATATTCTGTAACCACACTTGCAAATGTATTACTGAAATATGCTGAAACTGAAAGAAACACGCTGGTCAAGAATTTTTTGCTTTAGAATGAGGTTATTATCGACCAATATTCGTCTTCGAGTTTATGTTTCTCACTTGCGGACACTCATTTATGTGGCTGACCAAGCCGATCCTGGCGTAACATAATCGCCCGCACACGTTGCACCTCACTGCGGCTGCCGCACGTTGTAGGATTTGCTGATTTTATGTTGTTGTCTGTTACGAGTTCCTACTGCCCGTCATCATTGTTCCTCTTCAAACAGTGAGACAGCCGCGGAGGTGGTTTTGCACCAGAGAGCGCAGTCTGTTGCCAGGTAGACCAGGTGTTCAGGTATATGTTTGTTCTCTTCATGATCTCTTTAAGCTGATCTTCGTAACGCTTCGGGGGGCTCCACGAGGTCTTTTGTTAGTGCTGAGTTCACCACTTAAAAATTGACTAGATAGTCTGTTGCTACCAATTAGCTGAACACGTCCAATCCATCTGAGTTGGTGACTGACGACGATGGCATCATTTGTGCCCAGTCTTAAAGATTAATAAATGGTCAACTTGGTCATTGTGTCATCGTGTCTGTTACGTCACGTACTCCACCTTCGCTGGCTTTTTGTTAATATTGACCAAACTCTGATTTCCTCGAAAACACCGAGAAATATGACATTATAGTAAGTTTCCAACATCAAAAAATATGTACTCGTAGATTAACAGCAACAAGACATTTAGGCAGGAGGACAAGGTTTTAGTGAATAAACGCACTTGGAGCATAAATGCGGACAAGATACAAAAGTCTGTATTGTGCCCTTACATGAGTACATGATTTCAGCACCTGGTTTGGTATTAGCTGGCGCTTGAAAAGAAAGGCCGCTTCCTCTTATGTTACAAAATATATCGTATTTGCGGGAGAGAATGGGACATCTTTTAACGAATGAACGAGAGGTGTGTTACATAAGACTTAGCAACAGCACTGTTCCTGATATTTATTTCAGCGCGCAAATGAGTTAACAGAAGTCGCTGGGAGATCAAAGGTTTCTCGAACACGCTAATTCCGAGGCGTGAGTTTTAAGGCACCTCATTTGAGAAACCGCTTTCTTTTTCAAAATTTGTGAACTGAATTCCGACAAGAAAAGCTACAAGCCAACCGCAAGTCTGCCTGGTTGCGCAGTGCTCTCAAACATTTTTCCCCTGTTTTTCAAGTAACGAATGATGATGTGAGATAGTGGTGGACAGACCACCTACTATGTGCGCGGTCACGAACAATGGCGGGTCGCGCAGAGAGAGAGAGAGAAATAGTTTTTTTTTTTTTTTTTTTTTTTAAATGGCGTTGTGCTACTGAGGCCACACAGCCAGCTCAATGTGATTCTGATTCTATCAATGTATTAGTTTTTCCAGTGTACATATTTTCAAGTGTAATCACAAGGACACTACAACACGAACACGACATTCACAGACACAACACTTAAACACCCATGCCCTCGGCCGGACTCGAACCGGCGACCATCGGCGCGTGGAGCTAGTACTCTATCCCCTACGCTACCGAGGCCGGCGAGAAATAGGGTTGACACAGAATATGCGACGTTACCGCGTTTGACTATTCGCAGCACAGTTCTAAGGCTAGTATCTCACGCTTTAGCAGATCTCTCTTTAGCTTTGGCAACGTCGCAGATCGGCCCTCTCGCGTCTGCTTCGCGCTTAAAATGCTTTCAAATCTTGCTTTTTGCTTTGACTATGCAGAACCTTATGCTTATGTTGTTCATCTTCCATTATTTAGAATATGAATTATTGCAATGCTCACTGATTTACAACTGTACAATTCACAAACACATTGCATTCGACACTCGTGTTAACGCGACAGGCTCTGGATTGTTACTGAATGTGATTGGCTACTGGCAGAGTGATGACGTACATGCGCATAACCTCACTAAACTGGGCCGCCATCGTTCGTGACGCGCACTATACTTGTACGATAACGGCGCTGAAACAGCATCCTATGCTGGGGGCGTATGGCACTGTGTCTGACTACTGGACGAAAACGTTTGACCTCTCGGTCAGCTGCAGAACACGACCTGCGAAGTCTCTCGCAGGCTCGACACTGCGCTGGGGCACGAGAGAGGGCCCACCAAGAGCCGACACTTTCATGCGACCCCAACACCACTTCGTTGTATTGGTAACACATCGAATGTCCAAATCGAATCACTCGTTTCTCTGGTCAGTATGCTCCATCAACTAGCCCCTTCTCCCATGAGTTTTTGATCTGCTACAGCTTAGTGTTAATCTACTATATTATTTCGTAGGTTCGCTAGCGATTACGTCGATAGCTCTTGGCTGGACGTCATCAAACACTGACGCCTCGGTCCTCTTTGGCAAATTAACAGCGGACAAAGATGTCTCTAATAATTGGACGTTATGAGTGCTGATAATAGATAAGCAACTGCAAAGTAATGAGTTACCAGAATACTTTCATTAAGTTCAATTTTCGTAGCATTTTATTATAAATTAAATACATCAATTTACTTACAAAATATGGTAAAACTTAACGGCTAAATAAACATGGACACTGACATTTTTCAATCACTACTGTCACGCTGCCCGAACATCTATTGATTTGTATATATATATATATATATATATATATATATATACTTTTGGCATAAGACTTGAGGTTATATCAGACTTGATATTAATGTGATTTTTTTTATCGTGTTTTAGGTTGGGTGTTGTGTCAGTACATTATTTACTATACCATCTTTAAGTAATTAGCGATATAGCCTCTGTCCGTGTTTAAAACTTCTGTTGTTTTTTCTTTAAGCCCCTTAAAACTCAAGAGATTTTATTAAAATTTTATAGAGGGTTGAAAGGTTTTTCGTTAACTGAAAAAACATCTCCTACAAATCACCTTGCACTTATGTTTATTTTCCCAGGCACTCTGTAATAACATTATGCAACAAGGTATCGCATCGATCTAAAGATACTAAGTACAAACATACACAAATGTACCACCGACCAACACAAATCTGAAAACCACTGATACAACTCTCTCTGCTCGCCATCTCTACGCGCTCAAATAGACCCTTTAGAAACATTCAGAATAAATTGACGAGTTTCGACCGACGTTTCTAGAATTCTAACAATACTTTAACAATTAAATCGACACAAAAATAATTAAAAATTGTACAAAATCACTCACAACCATTACAAATACATTGAAGTGAAATTAATACTGTTTGCAAGCATTATCAACAGAAACCAGTCCATACTGTCACAAATTGTTATCCAAACATTGTAGCTCATATAAATACATTACAAACTTTTACGTAATTAATGTTTCATAAATAATATTCTTCATTGGATTACAACTCACTTACACACTTTTTTCCCATAAAACAAGGTTCGTTTGCATGACGCGTATACACAAGTTCACAACTAATCACAAGAAAAATTTACAAATCCACAATTAATTAAGTCGCGTTTTGCTACACATAATTCTTTAAATAAAATTTCCTAAAAAGGCAGGATTGGAAGGCTGTTATAGGGTGAAACACAGGTGAACTTCGTATTTTATTCAGATAAGTTCAACCAGACATGATCTTTGATCCTACGGAGCTACACTGGTGTTTTAATATATCAGGCCAATTCATTAAATTTTTAATGGGTTAATAAAAGGCCTGAAAATGTTTAAATGAATTTAATATGGATTCGTAATTTCTCTCAGTTACGTTCATTCACTTCACTATATTAGTTTATCAAGTAAATATTGATGACAAATATCCAATTAAGTAAACTCAATTAACGAGAAGTAGTTTAATCATTTCAAGGTTTAACATCAATGATAATTAGATTAAAAGTGGGAATAACAATTACTAACCAAGCTTAGAATTTAGTTTCGTATTTATGTTTTTGTAGTATTTTGATAGTTTTCGCTTTAAAGTAAAATTTGAAACCAGCTATAAACAAAGATATATATTTTGTTAAACTCTACATGCTAATTACGAAGAAGACTGAGGAATGGAAAGAGATTGAGGGAAATTATAGGCACAACATTATAAAATCAAAGTTTAATAACGATTCTGTTCAGTTATCAAATATGAAGAAATGATTAGCCAGAACATTGGTTCCATAAATTTTTTATGACGGACTTACGAGAGTTTAATATAAGTTGATAGCATGAAAAACGCAAAATAAAACGATATTGCATAGAAAAAACACTCTTTAGAATGATATCAGGTTTTATGAAGAAAAACTGAAGATACAGTGGCTTCATGCAGAATATGATAATTAATTCTGAGTATCAGCCCATACTAGTAGCTCTAATCTGTGATATTTCGTAACTTGGGCAGCCACATATACTAATTATCTCTTTCTAGCGTAGTCATTAGTATTATTGTAACATTGCCTAAAAGACAGGAGGTTTAACGTAATAGATCACTTGGAACATTTTGAACTTTTTTTAGTATAGACAGAAATTTACTGTGGGCGTTAATTTTCTCGTATCTACAATCTGAATGATAGCTTCTTCCACCTTTTTCCTCTGCCTGCTTCCATATATACATGAACTAGGACGTATTATAAACACTAAGAGACATATTGTTCAAGCAAACTTTTTGGGAATGTTATCTCGTCTGACCAATTTTCTTTGAAATTTTATATCATTTACATCCAGTTGGATTAATTCATTTGATTAAAATCTTCTCTTTACAGTTTTACCTAATTTATCATTTACCGCGTCTAATTAACTGATAGCAACTGAGCGGAAGAGAACATGAAAGTTCCACTTCGAAAGCATTAGAGTTTCTTTTTGGATAAATTTACACACGACATTTAGAGAATCTGTCATTAGCAATTGAAAGACTATAATACGTTTGTCGCTTCTGTTAAACGTAAAGCCATCCCCATCTACGTTAAAATGGGAGCTGTATTTGATCTCCTGGTGACATACGGTTGTTTTGGAAGATACTGCACTACCATTTCCCGAGGAAATTCACCTGATGCTGTTCGCGTTGCCGTCGCCATCCTGAATAATGTTCGTAAGTGTTATAGTAGGTGTGGATGTGAGATGAGAGATAGTGTGAAACCCAGTACCGCTTCTCTGATAGTAACCACGGAGCGGCCATATTTAACAAACCAATTCTACGAACAACAATCTCCTGCAATGTTTTATGGCTTTACCTAGAGGCAGGATTTAAATCGGGATTTTGAAATACAATTTCGTAATTATGAATTGTGCACCACCTAATCTGCTGGACAAGTTCTGGTTCATGTAAGTATCAATGCAAAACATTGGTTCAGGGTGTTTTCATATTTCGATCATGAGGCAGCAAAGCAATTTAAATTATCAAGTACGTGATTGGTGATGGTAGAGTTACATATTACACTTCAGGACAGCAGCACTATAATCGAGGTTTTGTGGTCTATAACACGGCCTTGTCTTCTTTATTACTCGTACTTATCTTTCACGCCTACTTGCGTAACAGACATACGGGTAAAGAAAAACAGACATATTTGTTAGGAATACAGACGTGTAGTACGTCATAAAGGAGCGTTCATAAACTACGATGCTTGGTTTGGCGGCGAGGGGAGGGGAAGGATTGGATAGAAAATCACGCTGGGGTAAGTATGTGTGTGGTGGGATTGAGGGAGGGGGGGGGGAGTATTGCTTGAGCCAAGCCACGTAGCTTTTCGTTCATGTTATTTTTCGTAGTTATCGTAAAATAAGGTACAGAACAGTACACAACAACCTGTGGATATTTATTTAAGTGATGCGAATTCATGTGATTTGAAGTCATAGCGTTGGGTTATACGCAGCTGGCGCATTTCAAGTAACGAAAACGCGACTGGACTGCGCATTACGATTAGACAAACATTAGACATGCTGTACATAAGCCAAATTCGCTTACAGATGACACCCGGACTTCGAAGGCAGTGACAGTTCGTATTGTTTTAATGGCTTGAAATAATATTTTAATTGGGATCGCCAGCGTGTGACCGCACCGCTCGTTGATAAAATAATCCTAATTTTGCTCTGTGAATTTCAAGTTCAAAGTGTGGAGTGTAGTGCCGCTGTAAAATAAACTTATGAGGCTTATCAAAAAATGTTTTTCCAACGAGTTTTCAGCATCTAATGAGCTATAGAATTCTTTTATGCAGATCAAAGATTCATGCCCTGGTAATATAGAAAGAAACGTGACAGAACTGAAGCAAAAGAAAAGAAAACTGCAGGTATTCTTAGTTTTTTTACGCGCCAGGTATACTTTGTTCTGTTTTATCAATTAATGAACGGTTATAAATGAGATAAGGAGAAGAAGAACCCTCCAGGAGAAAAGGTTGTACGTGAGAAAGAGATTTTTCCCATTAATTCATCATTTGCAGGAGTGGCTAGAGTCGAACTTTCATTCAGCATATTTATAATTATAGAAAAGTTCATAACGAAAATATCAATATATATTATTACATAACGATAATCTGTCAGGAGAAAACAGTGCGAAACGTCTTCTGGACTTAATGGAGAAAAAGCTACGTGCCACACAGGGGCGGAGGGGAGGTGTCGTAGCAAAAGCCACGTCAGGACTACGTGGAGGGGAGTGAGAGTTCAAAGAAGGCCTAAATGGAAGCCACGTAGTTTATGGAGCGGTGCGTGTATCAAAGTGGACTGCATGACTGATATGCAGACCGGTCTGGCGAGCAGGTGACAGCTGAGGGATCGCCAGACGGCGGTGACGTCAGCGGAGAGCGCCCTCCCCGCGTGATTCACGTCGCGGCGCCGTGGGGCGCGCTAGTGCGCACGCCGGCCGCGCGCGGCGCCACGGTCGGCCGACGCGCCGCGGCTCCAGCTGAGTGTGACAGGAGGCACCAGTACCGCCACGACGCCCGAACCGAGCGGAGCGGAGCGGCCGAGTGCATATGGGCGGAGGCGGTCGCGAACACGCCCACCTCCCTCCCGGCTGTCTGCCTGTTTACACAATCCACTCACCTCACCTCACTCTCGGATTTCATCCACTTCGGCGGCGGCGCTGAAATGCTTCATATGAATCGGGTCAGTAACATTCAATTGCTCTCTTAGCGACTCTCAACTAGTCAGCCGCAGCATGTTTGCATTACTAGATGAACATTTGCTCTCACATGGCTTTGTGGATGATATCGCCTTTGAACCTCTCAACCGCTTTCAGATACTGGGTGGTTAGAGCTGTCATTTACTCTATCAACTGAAATTATAATTTAGATCAGAAGAACTCTCAGTTTATGACACATATCACGCATCAAATTAAGGGATAAAAAGCAGAAAATGGAATATTGTATTTGATTTACTGCACCACTCATTAGTCAATTCTGATAAATTACCTAATTGAAAAAAGTTTGCACGTTATTGTGTTTGAATACTGAATATACCGTTTTGCTAGCAGCAAGTTACACTTCACCTGTTTGTTTTCACCTTCAGGTAAAATCCTGTCACTGATATAATCATTCATATAATCTCACACTTTTCAAAAGTTTTGACCCTTCACTATTTAATTATTACCATGCTAACATTTACGCAAAACAACTTGCTGATGCCTTGCATTTTTGTGCAAAACAATTCGTCATCCGTACCCTTATATCTCTGAGAAAACGATTAAAGCGGAACCTTCACACAATAGGTATTAAACGACAGTCTTCAAATATGTAAGAGCATCAGAACTTGTTAACTGAATAAGAAGAAACTGAACAGTTCGTGCAAGTCCTCCAGACACTGATTCTTTTACTCAAATCATCATACTAATTAGCACACCTCACAGCTTCTAAATAACAACTTTACACAAACAAACAAAACTTGATTTTTATTTCTGTCGATGTTTCAAATATGTTTTTTCAATTACGTGTAATTTTTGAACAGTCATTGATGATTTACGTTTTGCAGAAATTGAATTTGTTTATGGAGTGAAGAGGTATTACATCAAAAAAATATCTAGTGATGAGCTTTGCTAATTAGTATGACGAAATTCTTTAATGATATGAATTTATTTTTGATCTGTTTTTTCTAGAAAATTTTTACTTTTTGGAATTACTAGTGAATGTCGTTATTTTTTAGTTACTTACTACAAATAATTTTTACAATTATTTTAAAAAGAAACAAAGCAATGAACAAGAGGAGATTTCTGTTACAACCAACAAACAGAAGTTAGGTCTGATTAACAGTTCGATTCACTGTCAGTGTGGATTCTATTTTGCGGTAAAATGTAACATTCGCAGTAAAAAGAGATTTCTCGGTTTCATCAGGCGTTCGGCGCATTAGATGTAGCAGAGCAGATTGCAGTGCTCGGCGTCGAATCAGGGCAGATCCGCTCGGCGCTTCCGAGTGGTTGGGCAAAGGCTGGCGGCCAAATTTTTTGCTGCAGGCGCAAACGTTCGCTGCAGATGCTCCGAGTGGTTTCAAATAAATTATAATCCAGGTCCCTTTCCTGGCGGTAGAATATCAGCCGTATGCCTGTGTATTAAATCCACAACGAGCAGAAGGTATATCTGCTCGATGGAAGCGAGGCAAAATTCACTGTTTCGTAATTGGTCCTTAAGATGAGATTTTAGTATCAATATCTAACATGGTACTGTTTTATAACAAATTCAAATCTTTGTACATAAAATAAAAGCTGAAGACATTTTTCACCAGGTTCTCTTACGTATCAAAAGCATCAGTGCTGCTAATGCTATGCTTTTGTCTTACATGTTCACAGAAATGAAGTATAGTTGACGTCCTAACTTCAGATGTCAAATAATTTAAATCAAAATAGGTTTGAGTGCGTGTCAGCGCCACCACCCCAGTGGCGTAGCCATCGGAGGGCTAGGCGGCTGCCATGCACCGGGACCCCCAAGCTTAGGGGGCCACAAGCTCAGCTGAGGGGCCCTCCAAGCTCAACTCAGGGGTTCCCCAAGGATCCCCTGCCAGCTAACCTCACAGTACTGCTTGGCTAGAGCTAAAAAAAAGAAAAAAGAAATAAAAAGTCGCCCATCTGGCCCTGAGGACCCCAATATTTTTTTTCACCGGGGCTCTTGTTAACCTAGCTACACTACAGAACCACCATTCCGCTATACTGCCATGTCCGACGCTACAACCTTATAAAACAAACATGCATAAAAAATGCGCTTTTTTTTCTTATTGTAGACGAATATTAATGGTTACTGACCTTTAAAACTTGACCAAGAAAGTATCGTTTGTACTTTCGCAGGAAAGATTTTTTTGCTGTAGCACCTGCATTTTTACTTCCTCTTCGCTTAAAAAGTAGGAATTGGCTGTAAATTCCTTCTCTTAACACCTTAATGAGGAAAAAGGATGCCTCTTCTAATCATTGACCTCAAGATCCTCGGAGACAAGTTTCTTTGAACTAGGCAGAAACAAAGACAAATAGAAATTATTACGTGCATTTAATTCTCAACACTAATTTAATACATACAATCAAAGCTGCAATACCATAAAGTTCTGCGCATTTATTAATTTTCATACACAATTGATCTATTTGCACACAAGATCCTACGTTATTGGCCTCTGACGATTCTAAGTATTGCAGGATGTATAATTTACTCTAAGGAAGGCGAAAGTCTAAATTTCGAGATCACGTAGATAAGAAACCCAGTAGTAAACAAAAAACTTGTAAATTACCAATAGCGCACTGAATATAATATCGTACTAGTCGTCTTCATACGGCGAATGTACCCCATGTACAACCTACATCGTAGACGAGATGGAAATCTCTGACTTTCGACGCGGTGTTAACTGGATCGAGAACCGACGGCATTATGAGTTTTCAATAAGTCAGTAGGGCAGTGGACGTGGTAGTGCACTATTTGTAAACGTCACAGCATACATCACTACTGTACAATGGTAAACACCACTGTTGACTGTGGAGGGTCCGTCAGATGAGGATGATAAACTTGGCGGTTCGCTTAGTGTTTTTCGAAATACTCTTCTTTCACCATCTTCCTTCTTTCATGGTCATATACGACCCATAAAACGCACTACACTTAACATACCGGCATATTTACCTGTACATATACAACAAATACACCGGAGGAAGGCTCTGTATCACTACCTACCTCTCTAATTAGACCATCGTAGGCGTCTCGGACTTCCCTAAGAGAGGAACACCCTGGGATCCTACAAGCCATGTTGCTGAAACCGGATCACAGCTTTCTTGAAGTCCCTTTCATAACAAACGATATGGGTGTATTTCATCACGTGTCGATGTAAAGTTTCTAAAGTGTCTATTTTCTGTTACCTGTAGTGCTTGAGTAAGGTGAAGTTCGACTGATAGCACACGTCTACTGATGCCCAGCGTCAGCACCACCTGGGCGTCGGTGGCGCAGGCTTCTAAAAACTCGGCCGCTTTTCAGGATTTATGGCTGGAGACGTCCAGCGGCAGATGTTCCTCGATTTCCCAGCAGTCCGCTGGAAAAAGAGGCCCCGGAAGGGACGTGACGTGTTCTGTCAAGTGAAATGGCGTCTCCACATCGGATATTTGCTTTATTTATACCAGTATTGCGGTACGCTTACTGGAAATACTTTTATACCATATCTGAATAGGTCTGAGGAGTAAAAAACTGTCACTTTGTGTGATAAAGATAGGAATAATTCAGGTCTCGAGAAGCAAGTCACTGTCTCTAGCCCTGATAATCTAGAACAATTGAAACATTCGAATAAAAAATGCGCTGTACTTTTAGGAACACTTGCTAGCAAAGAATACCATTTTATTCACATCTCATAGTAAATTACCTACAACCGCACAACCATAAACATTTAGAGCGACCAGTATAAAATTATGGGGCAAACCCTCCAAAAAATTTCAACCACACTGCTTTGACCAGAAGTACGAAAAAAAAGAACTTATCTGGCTTCCTCGTGGCAAGAATAGTACTTTGCATCATTGACATTTATTCTCTACAATAACGTTTACCTACTTCCTAAACTTTAGCGACCGAGAGAGATAAATCTTTAAAAATACAAATATATTCGCAGATCTATAAGAAGAATAGTTATGGAGCTGTCTGTCATACCAAAAACTGCTCTTGTCAAGAGGCAACTTGTAAACACTAACTCATACCAGCGAACAAATCAATATCTGGTCCCAACGTATTGGATTTGGAAGATGAAACCAGATCAGCAGCTTGCCTTCTGCACGGGATATATGTAGTTAAACACAATCAATCACTTTTTGTTTTCAAGCATTGTAAGAACTAGATCACATCTACCGTCGGCATAATTCCGTTGCGCTGAGTCTGAAGTGAGTAAAACGTATCTTACAGGAATTTGTTGTTCAGGTCGGAATCCAGCAAGTTAGATTTATTAGTAACAACCAACATGTTATTTCCCTAACCACCTTCGGAGAATACATTTCCTGGAACATGTTTCCGTGTCTCACCATGTTCAACACAGCCGCTAAATTATTCAGTCGGATTCAGGTTACCGGTGGTCGATTCTAATTTTGTATGGTTCCTGTCACATTAACTGATACTGAAACACGATGTGGCACTGAATAGCTCGTTTGACAGAGTACTAATGGGCAGGGCACGGTATATATATATATGTATATAAAATGGATCGCGCATTCTGAATGGGTTTATGCTTATCGCACGATTTGTGATTCATCAGAAATTAGATAAAGATTTTGAAGAAAATAATGATTAATAAACACAATAATAACGCAGAACTTTTTTCAGATATTTAGCCCTTGAACTCGTATTTTATTTCGAAGCTGGATAAGTAGTACGTTTGTATCTTTATTCCTTGACAACGGAAAGGACTAAATTAGTTACCTCATTATAGATTACGAGTTTCCAATTTGATAGACATAACATATCAATCAACTTCTCAGTATGCAATTTGGAAGCTTAAAAAAAGGTTGATGTTAGACATGTAAGGTTAAAAATTTTACATACCCAAAATGTATGTGGTGATAAGGGAATAGAGAAAAAAGACCAAAATGTTCAGTTGTAGAAACTTTCTTGATGTAAAGAGGCCGAAAAAATAATGAAGAAATTAGCAAAATCATTAAATTCGGCGTTGAATGTTCTTGACACGTTTTTATCACAATTTTATAAGGAGTGATGTTTGCACGACTGTCACATATCAAGTTTAGCTATGCAAAGTTAATCGTATTGATATAAGTATTGTATTACGAAATAAATTATGTTATGTTAATCTCCATATTCTCTTGATCATGTCCGCGTTTAATTACGTTCACATACTGTTTCTAACTAAATATGCATTAAAGCAGTCAGTGACCTGTAAACAAACTACTGTGTGCAGGTTTTTAGCGCATATTATAATTATTGTGTTCGAGGGAGCAGTTACGGTCAGTGGCGTTCAGATATAAAGGTTAAACGTGATTCTAGAGTATAAAAACTTACTTTGATTAGTCTGCACATACAGAGAATTAAAAAACTAATAATGTTCATTTGAAGCAGAGAAAGAAAATATGGCGACATTATACGAGTAATTTTCGCTAGGCGTAAAATGTTCACACATCTGAAGCGTAAGACCTGAGTAGAATTTAAATCGTTCTCACGGTGAAGTAGTCCTGCAGAACGTTTGGTTAGAGTATTATTGGAGTAACCTAATGAATCTATCATGAAACAGCTCAAATTCAACAAGACGGCTGGATTCTATAATGGTATAAGTTTATTGACGAAATGCGACTGAATTCCCGCGAATCCTGATGATTATTACAGCTTGTAGGAATAATATTAGGTGGGGAACTTATTTATTGTGCTCCTGAAAATGTTTTGCATTGGTAATAGCTGTCATCAAAGAAGGTTTGAAGCCGAATATCTAGCTGGATGGAGAAGATCTGTACCAGTTTAATAATTTTCAGTACGTGGGCATTAAAATGGTTTCAGACACACGATTTCAGGACGAAATTTCTATCAGAGTACAAAAAGGAGCGTAATTCTATTATTAAGTTGGGCAGCATCTGTGGGACAAGCATATTACCCTTCACAATATACAAACTGGAGGTATGTATTACGACCAGCAGGGATGACAGTAGTTCCGGGCGAAATTCATCAGAACAACGTTACAGAAAGCCAGAGGAGACAAGAGCAGAAATGTAATGATCCGTAAAGATATCCCAATCAGTGAAGCCCTATATGAAAAACATGCCAAAGCAATGTTGCGATTGCTGGGACGTGTAAAAGGGATGGCTCGAACGAGATTAGCAAGAATACGGCTGGGAAAGAACCGAAGTGTAAAAGACCTAGGAGAAGATGGATTGATTTGGTAGAACTGAATCTACAGGAGAGAGCTGTACTACGGTCTAGTTTCCAAGAAGAGGAAATCTACCTTGCCAGACAAAGGTGGCGAGCGCTCTTACACCCTTTCCGGGAAGGTTGTGATTACTATATCTTATATCTTTAAACGAGCAATTCTTGTGTATATATATATATATATATATTCGATCTCGGAAACGGCTATGACGATTTGGATGAAACTTGATATTTAGATCACGTTTTGACTTTTAAGATTACCTAAATAAATGGCGAGTTTACAAAATACGAACAATTTTTTCATTCGGTATCTCGAAAACGGCGCTAGTGCCATCTCGTAGACAATTCGCCTACAAATAGATTATCTTTGATTTCAAAGAATATTTAAATGAACAGTTCTTGTATACTGGCTGACCCGTGGAAATATTAACACTGCAAGTTTAATTGCAAAACATCTAAAAAGGATGATAGCTAAAAATTTATCATTGGTTTTGACAGAGGTGATACTTTACAGAAACTTCTTTGAAATTAATATTACCGGTACCAGTTATAAAGTAATCATCGTTTACTTTTTGACCGTACAAAGTGGTTGTTAGTTTGTCATTAAATACTACCACGCGAGGTATGATCATAGTTTTATCGGAGTGAATGAATTTAGCACTGATGATGTTCTATCATTACCGTGACGTTACAACCTGATGATGAATTTTTATAGAACTCGACGAAACATATCGAAAATAAAGAATAAATTATCTTAAATCAGTTAGAGGTATAGTTCCTTGTGCTTTAGGTGACGTTTTTCTGGTCCAGGCCGTATTTCAACCTAACAACAACCATTAGGAACAAAATAAAACATTGAAAGTACATTTCCATCGTATGGACATAGTGGTTGTGATGTATTTTTTTCTGGTCCAGGCCGGATCTAATCCTAACCTCTTCACTTGAGATATCAGAAAAATAAATTCATTGTTTTCGGTTTGTCTCGACGAGTTTCATACGAATTCATCAAACTTGACTATGGCGAAATTTATCTTCTGGTCCACGTTGTATTTCAACCAACCACGTCAAATTTTGAGATACGATATCTCGAGAACTAAGCGAGATATAAAATATATATATATTGCTTACTTTCATTTTTCTCGTCGTGTTACATAAGAATCCATCATCAAGGGTTATCGTAGAATCCCCTGACCTACCACAAATCTCGCACCATTAATTAATCCCTGACAATAGCATTTCTCTTTGAAACCAATTTAAGGTGGTCTCGTAAATAGATCTAGCGATTTGGATGAAAATACATATGTAGATAACGTTTTTCTTTTCAAGTTTTTAACACGATTGATTTTTTTTTTTGATAAAAAGGAGCAATTTTTGTATTTGTTTCTCGAAAACTGCTCTAACCTCATTACGTAGAAGGTTCAGGTACCAGTAAGCCTACTGATGTTAGTAAAGCTTCTCTTTGGTTAACTGTGCACCTCAAAACGCCTAGGAAGCCTTTTAGCCTTTTACTTTAATCAAACTTTACTCGAAATCTTGGATGTTGAACAGAAATCGAAAGATGCCGAGCGAAGATCGATCACCCAGGTACTATTCATAATCTGAGTACTCAGTGTAGATATTCGTGGCATTGTCAGCGAGATAGTAAAATTCGGTGTTAGTCGGAAGATTGTAAGCTGCTGGTCACTTTGGAGAGAGTAAAGTGTATACTTACAGTTCATTAAAAGATGTCAGGGAAGGGAAAGGATCCTCTCAACTGCTTCCTTTCAGTTGCAAAGTTTTTGACATTATGAAAATTGGAGTTACAGATGAGGCGCGAATAATTACGTTTGCTGAGGATTGCAAAGAGAATATGTATTTGCCTGTCTGTAGATATAAATCTGTTTTCAGATATTAATAGTTACCATTCGGAAAAAATATGGATAATCATAAGCTTCAAAGCGCTTAATGGCGGTTACATTAACGTTGTTGTTTGACATTAATTATACGGAATACCATTTATGAAACATCAAACGATCGTTTATATTTAAAATTATTACAGAAAATAAAGCGGCATGATTTTCGAACCAGCTTCAGAGAAGATTTGTCCAATATGTCGTAAAATTCTGAGTTTTTAATCTCATATATATTATATATATGTGGCAGACAACTCGTATTTTTTCCATGGACAAAATGAGTGAATGAAGAGAGAGGAAAAAATATGATTAATAAAAATATGAAAATCGAGCAGTGAAAGATATGGGCTCATGTTTCCACAAATACTTGTCACTGTACTGAATATTAATATTTGAATATAACTGAATATTACTGAACTGAATTTTATACTGATTAGTATGTAATTGAGTATTAATATTTGTTTCTAAAAATATTGCATGATTAACTACAGTATACCAATTTGTAGCCTATCTCCATATTAGTCAGCACAATGTTTCATTATACCTGTTCGTCTGAGCTTATTGCACATATCCTATGTACAGATTCCCATAAAATGGAGTATTTCACGTAAAAATCATTCCGACTTACAGGGACTTAGTTTTTGTTAATGTTGCGGTCGACAGTAAACAAGATGAGCGGAAGAATGGAGATACAGGAAAAACACGATTAACAAAAAGACGTAAATCGAGCCTGAAAGAGATGGGTACATGTTTCGAAAAACACTTGTCACTGCTCTGTCAAATTAATATTATATATGTTCTGCGTATGCATAGCTGTAATCAAGAAGTTACATGATGTGCGCAAAATAAGTACCGTATCAACATAGTTTTATTAAGAATTTTTATACTTGAATACGATTGAGTTAAGGCCATCTTGACGGACGTTTTACTTGATCAGGTAAAAGATATCAGACAAATCATTGTGCGTAGACAGCAAATCGGACGTTATATCTGAACTGAATGAAGACTGACGACTTCGAGAAAACGAATCAGCCAGAGCATTGTTTTCCTTCTTTTTTTTTTTTTTTTTTTTTTACTGCTTTACGTCTCTCAACAGCGAGGTCTTTAGGGACGGGAAAGGATGGGGGGCAAGGAATGGGAAGGAATGCGGTCATGGCTTTTTTAAGGAAGAATCCCGTCATTTGCCTGGAGTGATTTGGGAAACCATGTAAAACCCAAATCTGGATGCCCGGACGGGGATTCGAACCGCCGTCCTCCCGAATGCGAGGCCAGAACGCTAACAGTTACACCACCAAGCTCGGTGAGTGTTTTCCGTTGAATCGTCAAGCGTATTGTAATGCGTAGACACACATCTGACTTGACTGACCTTTTCATTTCAGTCTTTAGTCATCTCTCAGCTTGTCCGGAACGAAAATAACTATTATCTTTTTTTTTAAAGTTTTTAGGCAATTGACTTGTCGAATTTACGATTGTGGTCACCTCATTTAAAAAAAAAAAATGGAATTCTTAGAGTTGTATTCTAGTTATCCTTGCCGATGCCAAGTTAAGTGAAAGGACTACAGTGACTGAGGCAGGAAAAATGGAGAACATGCCATTTTGGTTGCTAAATGTCAAGAAGTGTTTCGCGGAGCTACGAAGGAAATGGTTACGAAAAAAATCAATTCTTTTCGCTCAGTTTTTCGTAGGAGTTGCTAAAAGTTAAGAAGTCAGCGCGTTCTGGTGCTTGTATCGATGACAAAATCTTTTCTGTGGTATTTCGATCTTCTTTTATTCTTAAATGATGAAGAACGCACCAGAGAAACAATCGCCAATATAGTATTATTTAGAGTTTGAGGCAAGTAAATATTTACTGCAAATTAATGGAACTGTACAAAGGAATGTGCATATAAAATAAAAGTAGTTTTATTAAGTATCTAGCCAATAGTACTACTAAATACAAAAAACATAAATAATTATTAACTTCAAATTTATCAAATTTTCCTGTCACGGTACTCTTTCCTGGTTATTAAAGTACATAATGAATGTATCCCTTACACGTTCCGCATCGTCCACAACAAGTCCATGTCTTCATCGCTGAAGGTTACGAATATTTCCTGGTTTCATCACTTGGTAGATAGATTGACGAGATTCTGGCACAAAGCGGCTGAGATTTTGTTTCGAAGTTGTGAACTCAAGATCTTTATACCTTCTAGCTGTTACTAGAAATCTTAGACGAGCATACAGGATGATATATTACTTGTCATAGCAGTATCTTGTTTTTGTACTTCTGTGGTTGCTAAAGATAGCAACTTCAAATGGATTCATGACGTAATTCTGGAAGAAAATTCGCATGAGACAACCTTTTACACTTTAACAACCATCTTCTAGAGCAGTATTTCTCAACCTATGCTCCGCGGATCACCTGTGGTAGTCCGCAGACAGAATACTAAAAATTTAACTATAATAAAATTAAAGATATCATAAAAAATATTTTAGTAAATGTTTTTCACATGAAATGGATACAGTAATCCCACTGTATAGAGCTATAAGAGAGTTTATGTCACAAGGCTATAAATCAAATTTTGTAAAAATCCTGAAAATTTGAAAGACTGGGCAAAAATATGGTTTTTTCACTCTACGAGGATATCATTGTTACTATAATAACATATGTTTTCGGTGCACATCAAAGAGATTCTTGGTATGATTGGTTAATAATATACATTCAGTTTAAAAATTAGGCTCATGTAGTTAGTGGTCCCCGAGTTGAAAAAGGTTGGGAAGCACTGTCTGAGACAATGTTTGCTTTTCATACTATCAGATACAATTAAAAAAATCATTAAAAGTAATAATTCATCCATGGTGTTAGTAAAACTGAGCCCGAGATGGAAGACAAAAACGTAAGAATGTGGACGTGAGTTTTTGGTCAGTTTTATCTCACTTCATGCCTGGACTGGCCTTTACGAAGAAACACTGTGCATCAATGTTGGTAAGGTAATATGAAATTTTGAGCACTTACGATACTTTTTTTTTTAATTAGTTTGTGGCGCTGTTAACGACTTACAAGAAAAGGAATAAACTGTTTTAATTTTTTTTTCTCTATCTATATACATTAATAGGATTCACACAAAATCTACTGGTCCGATAATGATGCAGTTTTGAATATCGTATAGACTTTGGTCCTTGGGGTATAAAAGAGTATGTTTCATAAGGTGAGGAATTTAGGAAAAAAGTGTCCCAGTTTTTTTAAAAAAAGTATGTTTAATTTTGATATGTTGTCGAAATACTGAGAATTTAAGATAAAATTGCACTTAATCCAAGTAATGACTGACTGACTTGCTTCACAGACACTACAACTATCATCTGCGAAGATACAGCGGCAATGATGATGAAGATAAAAGTGTTAGAAATTAGTAATCACTTTTCGTTGAATGTGTTTCCTGGAAAAGTGGTACGTGGAATTTCGATCGGGGATTCGACCAATGGTCATCCCATGTTCCCAAAAGTGGAATAAGGTATGTTTACTTTGATACGAGGCCGAATAGCTGAGAAATTAAAGTAAAAGTGCCTATATACCGCTGTACATTTAGAGGTAAGTTGTTTCCCGCTGTCGTAATTTTAGTGGCATCGCTTATTCGGAAGAATTGAGTTACATTGATTTTCTTTACTGGCGACGTGTTTACTGCGTCGTAATTGGTTAATAGAGTTTAGAGAGAGGTAGATGCATTAATAGCACACGAGAACGAATCCGCAGGCAAGAGATAGTTGGACAATAAATGTGGGTAAAAGCCTCAGAAAGACATATCCGTTCTGGTATGCTAGTTACTTGTTGTGGTCTCTCTTGTGGCGCTGATCTACGGCGTTTGTCCAGTGGGACTTGAATACCTTACTAACTCTCACATGGCTGAGCACACAGTCCGCCTGGACGACGCTCCGTCTGCAGGAGACGGGCTCGCAGATTGCTGTCACGTGACCCGGATTCGTGGTCCGCCACCGGAAGTGATGCGGCGCCCGACCAATATCGGCCAATCAGGAGCTGTCTGCGGCCATCTCGTGTTCGAGACGTCAGCAGGGCATCAATCACGGGTTATAACGCGCGAGCGAACTCTTGGACAATTAGCCTGTGTGCCTATCACACGTCCTTAATGTGGCAATACAGTGAGTGCCTTATGGAGCCTTTGTCACTGGTCGTTCATAATTATCCGTTTTGAGGGATTCCCCTCGATTCAAATGGCGGAGATGATTCCTACGATTATACACCGTGATGGAAAAAGTTTTATTGATATTCGAAGTTTTAAATGGGAATGTTGGATTGGGAAGATCAATTTAGTATAAACATGTCTTGCAAGGCTCTAGTTACAAACTAACATGCTATTAGCAATAGTTATAATATAGACGTAGTAATTGCTTAAATTCACTATTTTTTAAATTTAAAATTAAGTTTTGCAGATATGAACAGGAAAACAATGAATTTTGAACTATGTAGCACAGATTTGTCTTCATAATCTAAACACTAAAGACAAACCATTTGCTCCAAACGCATGCAACCTTCAATGCAAACAAGCAAAGACATTTCTTTTACGGCAACATTATTATGTCAAAGTATTATTATTATTTCGTATCAGAAACATACAATTACACAATTACAGTCATCAAATTATACTGGACCAGTACTTGGACACTTCCAGTGCATTTTCTGAGGCCTCATACAGTTCAGCTGCCGAACAGGATGCTGGACACAGTTGACACTGGAGCATGTGCTGGACAGTCTGGTCCTCACCGCAGTCGCACTTGATATCACTGATCTCAGTATAGCCCCATCTTGCTAAATTCACTTTGGATCTGCCCACTCCTGATCTCAGCCTATTCAAAGATTTCCATGTCAACCATCCCTTGTCATAACCAGGTGGCAAAGATTCAGACACTCTTCCCCAGCCATGCGGAAGGGGAGCCTTAGCTTCCCATAGTTGTAACCTGGCTTCTTCAGTTGTTGTTGTAAGTTCCTGAGATATTCTTAGGAAACTTTTCCTGGACTTAAGTCTTTGCCTGTGAGGGATATACCCATATAGTGGATGAGATTTTTCATGGTTCACTTTCCTCCTTTCCTTGTTCACTGCTATTTCCCTTCGAACAGAAGGTGGTGCTATTCCTGCGAGACGGTGGAGCCATTCGACTGGAGTTGATTTTAAGCAGCCTGTTATGATTCTGCACGTGTCAAAGTATGAAGGAAAAAGAAATAAAACATAAAAAACGTTGATGAGTAGGGTTCGGATCTTTATGACCCAGAAATCAGAGAAATATGCAGTCAAAAAACCTTAAAAACTGGTAAATATGATCCAAAAACTACAATATATGACCTAAAAGTTACAAAATATGCCCAAACTTTTAAATTTACTGTAATCAAAATATGCTCAAACACATATCATTTAATGTATCCAGTAGTGTCGGTTTCACGAAGACACCGTAATTTGCTTCCGTGCACTCACGGAACTATTGGAAAGTCAAATTTTAAATCATTTTGTTGAAGTCACTTTACATAATTTACAGAAAATAACTCTTTCTTGCGTACTAAAACACTCCTCTCAAAATTCCCTTACATAACTCTGTAACTTCGCACTTTCAGAAAATTTAGTTTTCGGTTTGTCGGTACTCACTGATCCACTGCAGATTTAACGATGACTGAGGATATTTCATTGAGATATTGATTGACGCGGATCGCCACTGGCATGCTGCTGCTGCATTGTCGAGATTATAAGGCGGGCGGAACATTAACGATTAACTTTAATTCTTGACTGGTGAATTATGACGATCTCAGTGACAATTAGTTCGGTTTTTCCTCCGATGTATAATAGAAGTACAGTTTATGAATAATTATCTTAATTTCTTCTCATCTATATCTAGAGAATTCCCGGTACTAATAAAAAAAATGCCAGATTTCTCCTTAAAATATGACCATATGACGACAAAAATTATCGTATTATGACCAAAAGTAGGAAAATGACCTAAATATGCATTTATATGATATATGAAATACACTCAAATACAATAAGAAACGTTGAATCAGTGTTTAATTCAGCATTTCAGCTCAAAAAGAAGCAGGAAAAATATATGACTTGTCCTAAACATCCAAACCCTATTGATGATGTTAATCAAAAGCTAAATTTTGTAAGCATCAGCATTAAGAGTGTTGAAAACAGTAACAACCACTTCCACCATAGGTTCATTTCGTTCAGAAATCTTGGGATAATACACAAAAGTGCATAAAGTCTTGGGAAACCTCTTAATCACCTCTGAGTCCTACTTTTCCCGTCGAAGTGCAACAACCCGACGTGCCATGACGTCCCTTGAAGACATATTCAGCCTTGCTTCCTCTACAGCAGTGGTTCCCAATTATTTTTCCCCCGAGTACCACTGCAAGAAGGAGCTCAACCGCGCGCACCCCTTACAGCTGAAATGATAAATAAATGAATTCGTTCATCCCAGAAGAGTGCTTTTCACAACCACAGGATTACAATAATGTAATTGACACAAACACAGTTTATCTTAAAATATATTTGGGTGATAGTAATGTTTCTTTTGGCTGATAAAAGTGTTTTTTTTTCAATTATTTTAGTGATCACCTTAGCCAAGAGACTACCGCGCGTATCCCCTGAAGAAACCTCACGTACCCCTGGGGGTACGCTTACCACTGCTCTACAGTCATCCATAATTCTGAAAGTGCTGGACGTTGTGCACTAACTGAACTTCCGATAACATCCCCGATATGTCGGATTGGATTCGTGTCTGGAGACCTCGGTGGCCAAATCATTCTCTGGGATTGTCCAGAACGTTCCTCAAACCAATCGTGAACCATTTTGGCGCAGCAACGTGGTGTACTGTTGTTGCACTGCGAAAGTACATCGTTGTTTGGGACGTGAAGTCCATGAATAGTGCACTTGTTGAACATGACCATTTCTAGAGCATGTTTGGTTCATTTGACCAAGTGAACACAGACGATATCTGTAAAGAACTACCACCAGCTTCCGCAGTGTCTTCCTGAAAACCAGAGACCTTGGTCTCGGAGGTTCTGTGGCACACTCAGTTCTTACCAAATGGAATGGTGACTCACCTATGGCCTACCAATATGTTCACGATACCAGGAGAGGCGCTGCAACCGATGGCGTTTTTGTTAGCATAGACACTCGCGTCGGTCTTCTGCCACATTCCATCAACGATAAATTCCACTGTACTGCCCGCACGGACACGTCTTTCGTAAGCCGCAAAATTATTGACAGTCGCTGTTCTTTGAAGCAGTATTGACTGTCTGTCGACACTAATTCCTCGACATTGTCGTAGCTCGTCTTGGTCAATGTGTAGACGTTGTTGGCCAATGCGTTATACATGGTGGAAGATAATGCCAGATATTATATATTCACGGCTCACTTTTGACACTGTTGATCAAGGAATGCTGAATTCACAAACAATTTCCGAAATGTAATGCCCTAAGTGTCTAGCGTCAAATTCTATTCCATGTTCAAAGTCTGTTACTTCATTTTGTGCTGCCATAATTACGCCCGAAACGTTTCACACGACTCACGAAAGTACAAATAGAAGCAGACGCTGCACATCATGTTTATACGTTTCTTCCGTTGTGTTACCCAATCTGGATGACTTTTGGTACTTCTGTATATAGACTTTGCAAAGCATTTTGTACCACATTAGTCGCTTCTAGCTGTACCACTACTACAAGACGAAAACTGCGAGGTCAGTTAATATTTTACACTTGTTGTATAACAGGGCACAGAGATTATTATCAGTCGTACAAAAATCTTTGGTTTAAGAATTGACAGTACCATTAGATTGTAATCAGTACCTTACACTATCTGCATTTCCGCCTGTTTGCTGGTATCTTATTGACTCAAACGTGACTGATTTCTAGTGCTATGTTTTACTGGGAGGTTTCTCTAAAGAGCGTGCCACCTCCTCTAATGAATTATTTACTGTTACAGCTGCGTTTCGATATGACGGTATGGGGCATCATCAGTGACTGTTAATAATATATATTATTTCTAAAAGATTTTTTTCTTTACTGTAACGAGCCATTTTTTTCCTTAAGAAAAATCGATAAATGAGGTCTCCGCTTTTGTAACATCATTAATTAAGATAGAAATTTTTTGAAATTCAATCTTAAATGTGAAAATTATGAATAATCAAGGTCACGGGTATGCTATAATTCAGAGCCAGGCTGCTCGACTTCGCTGACGTCGATAAGGAAAGATCACACTACCACTAGATAGCAGCCACACCTACCAGAGAGATATTAATAAAATGTGTGAGAAGGAAGGAGCTTTCCGGATATTTTTATTTCTGTTAGCGAAACATTTCTAATTGTTTCCTAAGACGTTGTAAGTGTTTTATTGCGCCTTATATATTTCAGTTAACAAATAAACAATTGCTACAAACCTCCAACCTCGCTATTCATCGTAAACCATTCGTGAAATTTTTGCACAGGTCACTTAATGTAGTGTTATACTGCAGTATAGGTGTGTATCGCTAATTATTATCTAAAAACATAAGTTCGGAAGAGTAACGTATTTAGATAATAACTAGTGGTGAATACAAACATTGTAATTTTTTAATTAAAAACATTTATTATGCTACTGCTGAAGGCCAACAACCAAGGAAATGCAGTTAATTACTTTTCCACTTTACCTCCTCTCCCCCTGATTTGTGTAAGCGATGACGGAACGAAGAGAGATTACGATTTTACATCTGTATTCACTCAGCTAAGCATTAAGTAATCTAGGCACTCGAATATGCACCCATTATAAATCTTACGTCTTAAGATAAATCAGCACTTCCTACGTAATACCATTAAACTTCCTTCCATCGAGATTACAGAGGAAAAGTAACATTAATGAAATATTATCTTTATGGGAAAAATGTAAATTGTTTTATAAACAAGATTTCGCGTCGTTGGAATCAGAAGTGAGATTGGCTTTCCTTTTATCTTTCAGTGGCTTCAGATGTCAGGCGAGCTGGTAGCACGGGCAGAAGGGCGAGAGATCGTTCTTTTTATTGGCTCCGAAATATAAGAAGCAGCAGCTGTCGGAACAATCGAGGAGCCGCTTTGAGTCTACGAGAGATTTCCGATACTCCCAGGAGCCGCTACGGCACAAAAACAATGTTCGCGTTTCAGCAAATGCGCCATAGTTGGAGAGCAGCCGATTCTTTTCTTAGTGAATGTCCCCTGAGGAAATTATAACCAAGGCAAAATTTCGTTAAGTTGTCTTTGGTTAGTTTGTTTGATATGTGTACCTTTTGGATATGGAGCAGATTTTAGCGTTTACTATACAGATCTAATTCTAGAAAATATCCTAACACTTTAATTTTTTATTTACATTTCTTATACCTAAATCATTATGATTATCACAAACTGTCACGCGAATTTTGATTGTAGTTTTCTGTTTCTGGGGTACCCGGCTTCGCTCAGGGAGTTGATCTGAGAGTGTGTGGTAGTTGGAATAAAAGAAAAAAATTTAAAATTTAAGGGGTAATTTTTTTTATTTAAAACATATTCTATTTTCAATTCTTGTATATAAACAACATTTTCCATTTTGTTATCTGGAGTATATATGTGCAATTCTTTCTAATTTCCTACTCGAGAGCAAGCTACGTATGGTTGACTATGAGAGAGGCGGGAGTGTTTGTGGTGTATGCCGCAATGCTTTATAGTTTGTCCTTGCGTTTTGTTAATTGTAAAATTATAGGCTAATTTGATTTGAAATTGCAGTCTTGTAAATTGTAATTGCAGTTCAGTAGAGATCAGTGGTATTCTGTGGATAAATACCGTGTGTCCTTTGTCCTTTGCAGTGATAAGTTCGGCTACGATGATGTTTTTCGATAACTGTTTGACGATCTTCCTTGCTCTATTATATAGTTTTGGTGAGCTCAGATTTCTGCGTAGTATGATAAGAGATCCGATTTTCTTTTTTTCGCTGCTCTTCTTGTTTTCGCCATTTCGCTTCAGAACTAGCAAAATCTACTCCACTGTTAAGTTTGGGCATTTATACAATTTAAATCAAATCATCTTTTTACTAACAAATACACTAAGAACACGTTTACATACTTTTCACTTTTTATTTTCGATTTATATTCAGTTATTGTATGAGTTTGACTACACACACTTCTCTGTTCAGACCTTATAATATGAACAGCACGCCCTTCAAGTAAAAACGGGAACCTTCTTCATTGTTTATTTTCATGGCTGGCAGTCTTTTATTATAAGATTGTGTCGCAATTCTTGATTCTTAAATTCGTTCATTTCACTGTTCTTCGGTTTCTCTGCTTCTCACAGTACTAATTCTCGTTCGTTGGCAAGGTAAATGTACCTCGCGCTCTTCCACTGTTTCGTTTTTTCGCTGTTCTTTTTGATTCGTTCTTTTGGAACGTAAACGTGCCTCGCGCTCTTGGACTATTTTGGTTTTACGCTGATCTTTATGTTTTCGCAGTTTCGCTGATTCGCTTCAGAACTGGCAAGATCTCCTCTTTTAAGTTTGGGCGTTGTATAAAATATAAATCAAATCAACTTTTCACTAACAAATACACTAAATATACTTTACACACTCAATTTTCGATTTATATTCAGTCACTTTGACTATTCACACTCCACTGTTCAGTCCTTACATCTTGAACAGTACGTCCTTCAGGTAAAAACGGCAACCTTCTTCGCTGTTAGTTTTTATACACTCACAGCACTATTCTAGAATTTTTACTTCTTTTTTGGTTCTTCCCTTCGTCGCTGATAAGAAAGTGACGTTCGAAACCACGACGGATCTTGTTTTATATCCCCCCATCTATGAACGTTCCAGAACATCACAGAATATTCTGGTTAGGTTGATGAATGCTCCCGAATGTTCCGGACTGTTCTAGAATTTCTAGAGGGCGAAACATTCAGCCCTTATATCTTCAACAGCACGCCCTTCAGGTAACAACGGGAACCTTCTTCATGGATAAGGGATAGAGGGCTACCACACCATATAACTCCCTTGATCGTACCGGCACTTGATTTGGATATATTGATTAATGTAAATATCCTTTTTTTAAAGTAAAAAAGTTTTAGATTTTCTCACAGTAGTTATAGATCTTGTTCAAACGATATTAACACATTAAAAATTTAAAGTTGCCATCTTGAATTTGATGGTTAGCATCTTGATGAATGAAACGACTAAAAATTATTTTGAATTCTCTTAGACACTAATGGATAGTAATTGTACTTCCAGAGAGCGTGAATAAGTCTGAGAAAAACTTGACGCTTTTAATCATAAGGTGGTAAAAGCAGTTTTATTTGGAAAGAGGCATCCGTTTCCATGGAAAGAGAAACTACAGCCAAGTTAATAAGAACAACGCTTTTGTTTTGAAAAGCAACAATGAATTTCTAACAGGAAAATAAATCAGTTTGAACGAAGGCTCCGTATTTAGTTGATCAATGCGAGAGCTTACATTTCCAATAATATTCTAAATTCCCTTTCCCTCCTTTTTTAATGGTTGTTTTGTAGGCCAGCACTGAGAACATATACCTGTGAAATTCTGTTCGTTGACCACTCAACGCTTTTCTTAAACAGTCTCAGATCCCAGGGCGCCATTTGAGTCGTGAACAAGAAACTACCAGTTCTGAAATTTTCTGAAGATTCGAAATATTCGCAACAAATTTTTACTTAACGGAGTAAATTTTCTGTGATTGATTTGAGCTGAGAAGTTTGCAATTCACTAAATGAGAAGATTTAAATATTTAGCCTCTTTCGGTCGTACTCCGTTCGGCGGGATGTATACAGTTAAAATATCATAGAGTGTATATTGGCGAGTGTTTTATTGAGGCCATGTTTACCTGTCGTTGCTCAATCTTGTAATGAAATTACCACATATTTAACGGAAAATTAAGATAAACGGTCGTTGTAACTGAAAAGTTTTTCCCGGAAACATAATTCCAAAACACTATTATTCATAAAAGATGTTAGTTCGGCTTATGTTGATATGATGGAGTGTTCTTTTTTTTCCTCATCGGCGTGATTAGAGGTGGGATAGGACTGGAGCGACGGACTAGAAGGAATACGGCCTTGGCCTTTTGAAGGAAGCATCCTGGTATTAAAGTGATTTCGGGAAACCTCTGAACATTGATATCTGGGTGACCGAACTGGGATTCAAACCTGAGTCCTTGAAATTGCGAGACCAGAGCGTTACCGCTCATCCACCACGACCGGTAGAAAGTTGGTACGTTTTGCAATTTTTCTTTGTCTACTCAGTTATAGCATCTTGTTTTCTGAACAAAATATTCATAAGCGTAAAAGATATTTAAATAATAAATACGTGTTTTGAGAATTATTTGCAGAGTAAGCCATGTTATATTGTACAGAAATCTGTTTCTGTAATATAGGTACACTTACACTGCCAGCTCGGTATAGTCACTTCCTATTGTAATTCGAAGTAGGAATTCCTGAACACATCGAACACCCGAAAAATGTAGTCTTAATACTAACAACAAACTAACATCCATAAAGATTACAAATGTCATTTATACAGAGAGATTCTATGGGACTGTTCTATATCGAGAAATAAAACTGTCTTTGTAAAACCCCGGAACCCTTAAGTCTAAACTGAAAGAGTTTCCATTTCTAAACCCACTTTACCTAAAATCAGAAAACTAAAGATAACTGAGAGAATAATACATTATTTGGGCTGAGGAAAGAAAGGTGACATAAGATTGAAATCGCTGATGATAGTACTATGATTTAGGGAAGCTTCTAAAATGTATGAAATAGCAAAAGCCTTCTTAAAATTATGTTAGAAATGTAGTAATTAACATTGTAAATAATGTGTGTGAGATTTACACTGGAAATTGTCTGTTTTGATTTACAAAGCAACTCTCTAGTTTAGCTACATCTATATAAATAAAAATGAAATGCTGTTCGTTTGTAAGGGCATTACTAGAACACAGCTAGACGAATCTGGCTAATTCTTTTTTTTTTTTTTTTTTTTTTTTTTTTTTTTCAAACGTATGAGTAAGGTTTACACGTAAAGAAAAATAGGAAAATTTGCCGCAAAAATTGGAAAATTCTAGAAAAACTGACAGTACGTTTTTCTCCACTGTTCGTTGGTAAGCGCATCACTTGAGAACGATTGGACTGATTTGGCTAATTATTTTAAAAAAAATGTTTATAGCAGTCCGAGTAACGTTTTTTAGAGAAAGAAAAATTGGAAAAGTTAACCAGAAAATTGACAAATTCGGAGGAAATTGAAAGTACTTTTTTCTATTTACCGATTTGGCTATTTTTTTAAAATGTTTGTAATAGTCCGAATAAGGTTTTTAAAGAAAGAAAAATTGGAAACGTTTCCTTGAAAATTCTGGAAAAACTGAATGTTCTTTTTTATATGGACTGATTCGGCTATTTTTAAAATAATCTTAATAATCTGAATAAGGTTTTTACAGAAAGAAAAATGGAAAAGTTACACGGAAAATAGAAAAAATCCGTTAACAATTGAACGTTCAGTTTCTATGGACCGATTTGGCTATTTTTTTTTTTTTTTAATGCTTGAAATAGTCTGAATAAGGTTCCCAGAGAAAGAAAAATTGGAAAAGGAGCCCGGAAAATTGGAAAATTATAAAAACTGAAATTTTTTCATTCATCGGTTTAAATGTTTGTAAAAGTGCGAATAAGGTTTTTTGAGAAATAAAAGTTTGAAATGTTGCCCGGAAAATTCATGAAAAATGGAAAGTGCTTTTTTCTATGTACCAATTTATCAAATTTTTTAAATGTTTGTAATAACCCGAATAAGGATTTTAGGGAAAGAAAAATTGGAGATGCTGCCAGGAAAATTCGGGATGAAGAAAATGTGCTTTTCTCTGTTGAATTTTTGTTCGAATTCATAACTTATGATTAAAACGAAGAATATGCATAATTCTTTTTTTTTGTTTTGTTCTTATACCTTAGGGTTTGGAAATATCCCAGTTACATGTTTTCTACTGAAAAAAACTGGAAGATCTAAAGAAAAATCTGGAAAAACACATTCCAGCCTAAATTAAAAAAGTATTACCATCGTTTTTATTTTTGTGTTGTTTCACAATCTGTCCAACAAATGTAGTTATTTTATTTGTATTCCAGTGATATTAATTGAGGACATGTGCTTGATAATATTGAACAAGTTATTACCTCAATTATGCATAATAACGCCCAATCGTCCAATCCACTATTAATCAAGAGTTGAAACGCGAAGGACAATTTTATTGTGATGCAATGCGAGAATCAGTCGAACGAATGTTCTACTGTTGAATCGTCAGCAAAAAAGTGCTCATTAAAGTTGTGAACATTGGACCCAGAGGGATTTTCTTCTTGGACCCTGCCGGTGGTGGAAATGAAAAACGTTTTTGATCTCATTGATTTTGGTAACGATTCGTTCGCAGAATGAAATTCCAGTTGCACTTGCTTCATCAGAAATTGTAGCTACGTTGGAAGGTGGTCAAACAGCTCATTCAGCATTCAAGTTTCAGTTGAATATGCAAATTAATGAAACTCCAACATGCAACCTATCGAAGAAATGTGCGATGGCCAAAGTTCCGCAGCATTGCACATTGATCGTTTAGAATGAATGTATGATTACACAGAAAAAAAACAAAAAACAAAAAAAAGTTTGATGGTGCAGTGATTGAAATGTAAATAAAACATCTTGAGATTCACTGAGATTTCAAATTCAAAATAACTAATTTGGTTAACATGAAATTCTGACTTAATTTAATTGTGACATAAATTTTGGAACCAAACCGCATGGTTCCAAGTCGATCACATTCCAGGTACATTACACATTTACAGCATTTCAGCGGTGTACTGCCGATAGAATTCATCTTGCATTTAAAATTTCCTATTGGCATACTTGTGAATGTACTCCTCATCAAATTTAATATCCATGGACACTATCATTAGTAAACACAATGATCACTCTGAAATATTTTTTTCTCATTTTTACTTTTTTTTACCCATTTTCAACAGCTTTTCACAAATTCACACAATGATCAAAACAAATTATTGAATTTTCGTCAGAGCAACGTTTGTCGAGTCAAATTTTGATTCTGAAAATTATATAATGCACCTCCCTACATGCTCCAGACTGCTCAGTCATGTGAATCTTCGAGAACACATTCCATGTTGTTTAAGTATTATACAGTATATCGAGAAATGGCGAAAGTTTGTGATTCGTCATCATCTCGAACATTTATTTCACTCATAGTGACTTCTAGAAAGTATCGAAACAAGTGATTAAGAACAGCAGTGCCATTATACTCTCGTGAATACACAACAGAATTTCAACTAAGGCGTTTCTTTGAACTATTTAACCAATTTATTTCGATTGCAAAACTAAAATCTCTGTTGTATGTGCTCCTGAGACTTTTGGGCCGTTTGAGAGACGAGTTTCTCGACAATTAAGTTGGCTAGACTGCTATCCTGGATACACGGAGCGGGTCCCATAACGACCTAATGTGGCGACTGGCGCTAAACGCTGTGTTTTTTTTTCGCCAGTTAGAGCCCTCGAGCGGGTCGTATCGAAGTGGGCCCCAGCGATAGTAAAAACCGAACCATTTGTCCGCGGCTGGGAAAGAGTAAGCTTGTCCCCTCTGCGACAGGCCGCCAACTGCTGCAGCAGTAAAGTAAATGGGCTGACAAGGGTCTCTGCCATGTGTGCTCAATGGCAATGCCTTCTCTTCACATTACGTTACTCTCTTCCACCCCTGAAAAAGAATGGTAAAATAGCTGATCGAAGCTACTAGGAGCTAATATTCCCACCGGTTTCTGCACTACATAGTAAAATTGTACAAAAGTTGAGTCTATGCTGAAATTTATTTCAAAAAGTTCAATTTAATTGGAAACTACTAACTATTGAGAAGCAATAATAAAATTTGGAATTTTTTTCTATCTGTTCTCGCGTCTTGATGATACTAATAAATTGATTTTTACTCAACTGCGCATAGTAATAGGTCATGTCACCGTTAATACATCATAGAATTCTTCTCATCAATATTAGTAACACATTTCCCGATGACAGGCCAAAATTGAAGGCATCGAACAAAAAAGAATGAACTAATTCCGACATAAATGCAAATACTCATAGCTTATGCCATTTTTGTACCGATTTTGATATTCACCTATGATACAAAGGCCAAAACCATAAAGCTCACAAATTAAAAATTGTACGCAAATCCAATTGTTCCATAGTATGAGCTATCCGTTTAATATTGCCTCGCGATAGACTTATTCAATTAAATATATATATTACGAGGAAGTCCAATACATGATGCAAGTAGTACTAGTTTAGAACTAATTGATTTCAATGCTAATAAATTAATTATGAATATTAAAAAGTACATATCTATGTAGATTTCTTATATATTCTTAGACAATTTTTTATTTATTTTGACCTAGATATTGATTCAACACATTATTCATACCAAATATTAGTAAATTAATTATGATAATTTATTGAAAGTAAAAGGAAAAAAGACTGGTAGTTTCTCCGGATCACGTGGACAAAGTCACGGGCAAAAGTTAATATATTTATGAAAATTCAAAAGAATTTTCGCTACAAATCCTACATACTTCATTCCAGATTGAAGCATTGAGTTCTGTGGTATATAACGTAGTTTCATGCTTTTTATGCTGTAGGTAATTTATAAACACAAATTTCGTCAGCTGTAACACAAACATTGTCAACGTGGAGAGCTATTCAGAACTAAACAAACTCGGTTCACATATGCGTATTTTATGTATGAGCTTTATTCTACCTTAAAAAATTTTCTACACGCTATATGTTTTACTAATAGACCAAATACCCATCCATACAGTAAAAATGAAAAACTAAATTCCTCGCTTCTTTGTTGTAACAATATAGTATCTTTTCAATCCGGTACAGATGACGTGTTATCACGATAACGTGACACCGATATTACATTCATTAAATAGAGTGTAGATACTATCTTTGGCGTGAACAATTTGTATGGAAATTGCAGTATTTACTTTTTAAGATGCATTGTTTCGTAACTTCCGTGTGCCACCACGTGTATGGTACGTTTCGGTTCTATTTCATGTACACTTTTTCTCAAAAGGTATGACTTGAGGAAGATGTGTGACAAATTTCAAACGAATAGCGCAATTCCTTCTTACTTCGTTTCTATTTAACCACTGCCTCCGTTTCGCTCCTGTTTGTAGCAGGCAGCGAGAGGAAATGCATTGTTGAGTGGCGTGCTGGCTGGAGGCCGCGGTACAGTTAGGCGGCCGCGAATACCGCAGGGCACCGGCAGCGTGGAGCACACCACTGGTCCCTCCTGTAGTCACATTCTAAAACGACTCATCCTCGCATGTAGTTACGGATTCTTTCCGTCAAACGAAATTAGTTTTACACACAACTTGCCATCTAATAGCAAAGCGCTTAAAGACGAGGATCGTTCCTTGCCTTACATTGGGGGGGGGGGGGGGGATGTGGTGTTACCGATATTCCGTAGTCCAGCTTGAAGCCGGGATGATTTCTTAAAAAGAGTCCTTTGATCGCTGACACATATAAAAGTGTTTCTCATTGTCAATACTGATTGTGTGTTTTCCAAAGTTTTCCTATGCAGCAGGCCTATTTACAATACCAAACAAATATCTCTGTGTCAACACCTGTTCCTTCAGCAACGTATGGTTCGCTTGTTCTTAGACTATACGATACCGTCAATATACGCCAGTGAGTACTTTATTATAATCAGTACTTCTGGAATGTAATCACAATAATTACACAACTATCAGAGTCATCTGAAGGGCATACGAAAAAATAAGCGTTGTGATGCAAAGACAATCATTCATTTCTAGAAGGTAAGCAGGCTGACTTGTGTCATCTTTGTAGTTGTCAATGTCGGAATACCTTATTTTTGTGGTCGCTCTTGAAGGAAAGGTATTCGTCAATTTCTAATTTGGTTTTGGATTAAAATTTTGGCCTCCTTAAACGAATTAAAACCTTTAACCTCCTTGATACATTGAAAAAATCCTCATCGATTATTCAAAAACAAAATAAAGGAAACAACAAAAAATCAAGCAACAAAATTCCAAAACATCCAAATATCTAGAAATGAGAATATGTGGTAAATAATTTATAATGTGAATAAAACATTTCGTTGTTACAAAACTTATTAGTTTAATGTGCAGGAAGTCGCAGACGATACAAACAATCGCGGTGGAATACTACCCGATGATCTATGAATTTTCAAGCGAACATCTGGGGTCTGTTTTTCTCTTCTCGTAACATTTTGATAAGACACTGGCCTCCTATTTGGGTGAACCTGGGTTCTGGTCCCCTCCAGCCATCCAGATGTCGATTTATCATGGATTCCCGAGATCACTGCAGTCGAATGCCGTGATGTTCCTCCAAAGGCCGCGGCCCAATCCTAGCCCGCAGTCCTTCCCAGCCTCCAATGACGTCGGCGTCGAACAGGGCAAAGCAATAAGGAAGAGCAACTTCGTATTAAATCTTGCCGAATTCAGAGTACTTCACTCGAAGAAACTTGGTGACCACTTTTTTGGAAATATTAAGTATGACTTTAAACCGATTCATAGACCTGCGTCTTTCACAGAAGTGTACCACGTATTCGTTTCTCAGTTACGGTTTACCAGAACAGCGGCCAGCCACATTATTCACAGCTAATAATTAAGAAAAAGATAAAACTGGAGCATTTATCGGTAAGATTGTACAGATCCGATATGTTACGAGACAAGGTATAGAAACATGATTACGGTATAGGAAACGTCAAAAGACAATTTCGTTGGGTAACCGTGTAGCTCCCAGTGAATGGAACCGTCGCTGACTGGCTATTTATCAGAGCCTCCCACGTTACTGTAAAGTGTTCTGGCGCTCCTTCTTGTTGGAGCCACTTCAGATAAAGTATTGCAAGTGGTACCTCCCCTAAGAGCTGTGTAGGAACTTGCTCCGAGTAGATGCTATAAATACGGAGGTGCGGCACAATCTTGTGATCGCCCACAATAACGGCCGGACTTTCGCCTCAAGGAGTTATCGTCCTTTTTTCGTACTCGCACATAGTTCCCGTTCACTATCGTTTGTACTCCTTGATATACACCTGAAACGTTCTCAAAATGTTCTCAAATACCGTGGAGAAAGATTACAGGAAACATCGGCTAACTTTGGTAACGTCGCTTGAACACGTATTGCTATGGACTGGTAGCTAATCTCGTAACCAACTTCCTTGTTGCAACGTCATCTTGCGATGCTTCGTCACTGCACTCAAATCACAGTTTACGTTACTGCGATATTCCAACACTCGTGAGTATACCATCAACATTTGGTTCCTGTCGTCAATGTGAAATCTTCCTGGAGAGGCACTCAACGTGGAACAAATTCTGCTTCCATTCATACGATATTGGTATGGTATATGATTGATTCGTGTCCTTATGAGCAATTTAAGTGATTTTACTAGGGATCAAACAAGTAATTATTATTACGAAATGTTTGTAGGTTTAATGATGAAAAGTAGTAGGCAATTTATGTTCCAACAATCTCATTCGCTACTTTCGGGATAAATCTTTTTCACACTCGATCTTCTTTCGGTAGAGTTTAACTTACATATATTTGTACGCAGCTGTCTGGTAGTTCAGTGATTAAGGCGTTCGTTTTAAAAATTTAAGGTCCGGGCATCGAATCCTGGTATGGCTGTGAATTTAACGGATGTTTTGATTATAGTGGTGCGCTACAGTTAGTGGTTCGGATTCCTGCTTAATCTGTAATTCCTACGACGACAGAGGGATCCAAGGCAGCTCAAAACTCTGTTTGCAGGTATTAAACCACTACGAATTTATTACATATTCTGTTTAAAGAAAATGAAACTATTTTTCTGAATCCATCAACTTCGCATAATAGAAAACTCTGTGCAAATGCGTAAATTAGGAGCATACGTATTTTGTGAACCCATTATATATCTAAAATGAAGTTCAAACACCTCCAAAAATTTAAAAATAGAATTCATTCATAAAAATAAGTAGAAGTTGAAAATCGAGAGTTTCAGTCAATGGAACTGAATCTAGCTTAACAATAGTTATCCTTAATAATAGTAACCAGCACCTTGCAATAAGGTAAACCGAGCGGGGCGGTGTAACGGTTAGCGTTCTCGCCTCGCATTCGGGAGGACGGCGGTTCGAATCCCCGTCCGGGCATCCAGATTTGGGTTTTCCATGGTTTCCCAAATCACTCCAGGCAAATGCCGGGATGCTTCCTTCAAAAGGCCATGGCCGAATTCCTTCCCATTCCTTGCCCCCATCCTTGCCCCCCATCCTTTCCCGTCTCTTAAGACCTCGATGTTAAAAAGAGACGTAAAACAGTTAAAAAAAACAATAAGGTAAGAGTTATGAAACGAACTACTGTTATTTGAAAAGAAATTAGAATATATGAGCATTTCTGGCGAGCAATTAACGGAAAATTACGGAACAAAGAAATAAAATTGAATAGTTTAATAATAAGAGTAGCAAAACTTATTAAGTTAAAGCATCCGGTTGCTTTCAGAAATTTAGTGCAGTTAGATTAAGTATTACGTGGTTAATAGAAACAGAAAATCTTTCACAGAAGTAATTCAGAGATAAAATGGCAGCAGCACCTAAGAGGAAGAAAATATTTAAAAAATCATAATGCTAGTACTGTGCATTACTGTGTTCACTCCATCGTACATAGAGCAAATGAAACGTAGAGTAAATGTCTAAAGCATTTATGGCCGTGAACTCAGTAGAGTAGTCAAGCCGCCGAATGACAGAGCTAAAATCTGCCTCGAATCCCGCCTTTGAGGTGGCTTCAATTGTGAAATTTTGTAAGTGAGTTTGTCAAAGTAGAAGGTAAGAAAGCGGAAGTGGAACCAGAGAAACGCAGATAGACTTGAGGCAAACTCCCGCGGAAATACGGGGAGATGTCGGCTCAACCGACTGAACAAAAAACCCGAGCGACTGAAAGCTGGGGTGTGATGAGCGGGACACTATCCTGAGGGTAAGCAGCTACGAAATTAATCAAATATTCCACTTACGTTTTCAGTATTCACGCTGCTTTGATCCATGTTTTACTTCCGACGTTTCGGCACCCAACCTGGGGGCTTCATCAGGGCTGTTTAGTAGTGAAGTATCACTTCTGTCAGTTGTCACATCACTCCGTCGTTCATTTCACGCTGAGCTAATTGTTTTGGTTACCGGCAATGGGTGTCAGCTGTTCCAGAGACACACAATGATGCCACATTCGATCGGAGGAGTATCTAAATTTTTACCAGTTGTATACCAAACATTAATTTTTTGTATACCTAAACAATATATTAAGTTATAAACAATATTTTTACTTTTTAAACCTCCTATGAAATAGTGTTGTAGTAATTAAGTACTTAATAGTAGTTTCTGTCGGGCACCTCGATGAAATCAAAAGTTATAAACAATTTTTGTTGTTTCACTGACTATTTGGGTAAAGAACGAAGTACTCACTTAAACACTTGCGTTGGTAGCTCCGACTACTACTAGTTGTTTATGTGATTTCACGTAGTCTACCAGGCGAATGGTGCGATATTTTCCAGTTTCCGCCTCACACAACTATACGTTACGTACATACATTAACAGAAATGTTACATTAATTTCAAAGCAATGGGATCAATCACTAACTTCTCCTAAACTGAATGGTTCTCAATGACTGTATGAAAAAATGGAAAATAAAACTGAGAAGAAAGAGGTTGTGTTTCTATATTGTTTTAAGGTCAGTGATGTCATATTTTTTTTAACGTTTCATGGGCGCCTCTATCATCTTGTAGCAGTCATACAACATGTCCACACTGTAATTATTTATTTGTATTAAAAATTATAAATGTACAGGTACAATACTACTGCTATTTTACGAGGATCTCTGAAGGAAAAGGAATAATTGCTGTCAAGAATGGAGAATATGGCACGAATGCAGAGGACGGTGTAACAATACGGCAGCAGACGTGATAAAGCTGCAAAAATTATAAAGCTGTCACTAGGATCGTAAAAGGAGAAAGGAACTGTGTCAAATTTATTATGGCAGTGGTTGAATAAGTGGATCTTCTATTTAGTTTGTGATAAAGCATGGAAAGTTGTGTTTGGTTTAACTTGCAAAGTTATTGATGAAAACTTAATCGACAAGTCTTCAGAAGTAAAATAGTACAAAACAGGACAGGGTAGTATAAGCATTTTCTTTGAGATATGATAAGAAGGAGAAATTAAGTGTTGTTTTAAATTGTAAACCCGAGAGCTGACAATGTAAGTCGACTAAATAATGAAGGAGCCGTAACATGTTCTCGTCCTAGCTGGAAACGACCAAAAATATATACTGAAGTAAACAATTAGTTTAAGATATGGTCATCGAAATTAAATGTTTGGTAGTTGCATGTAAAAGTAAAGACAGTCGTCGTTTGTTTCGGGAATTTTTTTCTGAGTTGTATCCCGTTTTGAGTCAGGATAGGTAGGTTAACCGACAATTTTATAAACCTGAAAAAATTATTGTAGGGTGTCTCTGATCTTTGACCATTTAGTTCCAGGAAAAATAGAGAAGACATTAGCAAACTGAAGTTATGTTAAACTGCCTGAAAAAAAAGAAGCTTTAGGCGATTAGGTAACAGTATATGAACTCGCAATGCTTCTTGAAGCGTATCATTTAATAGATGAGTCTACACCTATAACAAGCTGAATGATAACTATTGCTAAAAAAAAAAAAATGTGTTTAATGTGGTGATAAATAGGAATTTGTTGTCTGAAGTCCTTGTAAAGAAGCTTTTTAATGGATTCGGAATGCTCTCTTCGATATCTCCTCATTATCATTTCCATCTGCGCGGCTTCCAGAAACTCGACCTGAATTCTGATCAAGCGAGATCGATCCACGGCGCTTCCTCGCAGCTTCCGTCTCGCTGTAATAGCCACCGAACCTGTAGGACAAACTCCAAGATACACCGGCAGGAGTCGAGGTTTTCGGAGTATAGCTAAATAAAAGCTGCAATGGAAATTAAGAAACATCGAAACCAAGTAAAATATACTAATAGGGACTTGCAAGTATTACTTTTCTAGAAGCCAGTGTATATTTCGATTTCCACTAAACTTCAGAAGGCATGGTATCTACAGACAAACAATCCTCGCTCGCATGTATAAATCGTATGTTTGACGAAACAAAACTTGCATGTCTTATCCGGAAGAACTACCTACAGAGCAAGTTTATCACGGGTCATTCCATCTGTTCCGAGGAGTTGGCAACCTGGTGTATCGACATTCGTGCGTCGCTAAATGTGTGTAGCTTAAAACGTTGCTTTTTATTTTATCTGGAGATTTCATGCGCGGTAAATCGGAATCAGCCAAATTATAACTTCCCTGGATACGACAGACAAGGAGTTAAACTGTAACTAATGCCATATTTTTACAAATTACCATTGAAGCTTCTTAATCAATTCGATTTTTTTTGGCTTTTGTTTTTTGTTTGATTGTTTGATTTGTGTTTTTTTTGTGTACGTGTGTTTTTTTCTTTCTTTTTGTTTGACAGAATGCCGAAACACTCTTGTAATTCGTGAATGTTGTAGTTTTGTACACTTTGAAGTATCTATCGTATAATGGATAACTACTATTTAAAGGTAGAATTTTAAAGAACTATAGCGTGTCTATAAAGGGAATACCGCATAAAACTCTTGTATTTCTGAAGTATTACTGTGTTGCGGGGACTGTTTCGGAAATGTGCAGAGTCGCAGGATTTGTGATTGCTTGCACAGACCTTTTGAAAGTGTCGCAGAATTCATACAGGGATTGTGCTTGTACTCTCTGTTGGATAAGGCAAGGTTGTTTCCGCATAAATTTAGAGAACAACTTCTGTAATTCACGACGTCTCCTCTTCTTCGCGGCGAACTTAGCATTCATAAAGACGGAAGAGTTGAGTGGTTTGGATTTTATGCAAAGATAATAAAAGGAATAAATGAAAATTACGTCATTTTATTCGAAGACGCCTAACCACATTAAACTTTCTACAACCTTTCAGAGATTATTGTGAATAAGTGAAAGGCTATTGAAGTTCTCGTGAGTACTGTACTACTGTAAATTAAATGGTTTTGTCTGATTTCCATAGCAAATGAAATATTACTTATTCCTTGCCATTCTCTTATCTTTACATGTTTAAAGTTACTTTGGATACTGATATCTTGCATACAACTGATACAGATAGCTTCCTCTCAACATGTATGGGAGATTTTTATAAACGATTGTAACATCATCAACAAGATGAGTACAGTTATAAACCGTATTTGCTATTGTCTATACAGAGAAGGGATGGTTCTTAACTTTTTCTAACCTCTTCTCCGATTAAATTACTTTAGAATAACGACAGCTTGGGAACTATAAGCGTCTCGAAAAAAAGTAAATGACTTGGGAATCATCAGTGATATAGGTCAAGTTTTTGAACGAAACGATCGTAAAATTTTTCTACAGATGATAGTGATGACGTTTTTGATTAACCCAGATTTAAAGGATACAAATAAAAATTATTCATTTATCAAAAAGACATAGATAAAGGTAATATTTCAAATTCATGTTTGAGAGCATTTATATTAATCGTCTCAGTTCTTGTACTTCTATTATTAATTATTAATTAACTATGCTTAAATAACAGTGAAAAATGATATATTTTCTTGATGGCACAAGGATCTTCATAAATGACTTTCCTGGAAAATATGGAAAACTTAATATATGAGACCGCGCACCATGCAAATGCATGCCAGTACATCAGAAACGATTAAACAATTTTACCACAGAACCTAAAATGATGCCAACTGTAAACTAATATTTTCATAGAAAATATGAATGACACTATTTTCACTACGCCTTGTCTATACGCTCATATATCATCTCCAAAATGCTGCACAAGTTTTCAAAATCCTCTGGTTCGCACTGAAAATTGTGATACAGTAGGTGTATTGTCCGTTGTCTTTATTGAATCGGTAGAATAAAGTATAAATAAATTAAAACCCATCACTAGTGGTACATACAAATGTATGTAGTTTCTGTATTGCATTCAAAAAGTTCATTATAAGATACGAAGCTAAAACTTTTAACTGAAATAGATGCTACTTGATAACTCACTTTCTACTTACTTTTTATCTTGGACTATGGACAAAATAGTGTATAGTGTGAGAAAGTGATTTAATTTTAGGATACGATGAAATGGGTGACGTACTAGTTATAACCTCTTGACAGTTGTGAGGTTGTTTTGAAAAACTCAAGAGTTGTATGCTAATTCATTAAATGTCTATCTTCAATCCATCACTTATAATATAGGGTGATGCAAAAAGAGCGCAGATTTGAATCGCGCGGTAGGTTTTTGTTTGTCGGCTGGTCACATTGTTGTTGGTATCTATACACGTTCCGACTGGTGCTTGTCTGAACTTTTATCACTGCTGCTTCATCGTGTGTCTACTGTCTAACCATGGAGCGTAATTGTTAAAACGTTTTCAGAAGGAGAAAGTTATGCAGCAACTGTGAGACGTCTTCGCCCGATTTTCAGGGGTAATCAAGCACCGAATGAATCTACAGTTCGCAGAAATACGCTAAAGTTCATTGGAACGGGTTCATCAGTGATTTTTTTTTCAATTTTATGTACTTTTAAATGGCATTCGGCAACTTACGCCATACAGCCAGATCAATGTGATCATGACTCTTGAAGTGTATCAGTTACTCCAGTAAATTGTTGCTACTAAGTATGGACATTACAGGACGGACACAACATTTACACACACACACAACACTTAAACACCAATGGCCTCGTCCGGACACGAACAGGTGACCTACGGCACGAGGAGCTAGGCTGGCACACTAGCCCCTGCGCCACCGAGACCGGCAATGTGAAAAGTTCAGGGCGTTGTAACGTAAATCAAAGAATCTATCATTTATTCATTTACTGTTTATTCCATTCTTGTTCACTCAGATACCGTAGGCCGTCGCAAACCACCAGATATATATATATATTTAATTCTCAATCCACTCTGATACTGCATACGCTCTCTCACTTCTTTATTTCAACCAAACAACGTCTACCTCTTTTGTTCTCTAACTCCTGAGATAATCCTCCCGCGTGCCTGCGATATTATTGCACTGTAATTCTCTCTGTGATGTTACATCCCAACCGGTGCGGTTTGACGAATGACGGGCTTGACAAAGCCCAAAACTTCGTCACGAAATTAAACCTTTTTTGAAATGCTAACATCTGAGTGTAGTTCACATAAAACACCCATCACAATATACATAAAATGAACATTGGTATAATATGTAAAATTGAATAACTGGTATAACATTCAAAGATGAATATCTGGTGGTTGCGTGGCTACATTTTATTACATTAAGCCACAGATTCCTTAATTCTAAGTTCAAAATAGAAAACTCAGCACCAATTTAAAAATCAGAACATGAAAACACACAAATATGATATTTAAAAAAAATAAAAAAAACACAAATATCAGAACACGCACCACTGCACACGCAAACGCTACGCGCAAACTGACATAGCTTGGCCTGCAGTGGACAGTGGGTAATTTTGGGAAATACAACCAAGCTATATTTGCCACTCCCAAAGTCAAAGACATAAAGAAACAGTCCTTATTTGACCTTTAGTTTACAACTGTAGCCTCTAATGCGTCCGGGCACATCGGAAAACACATCGAAGAATTCATCAAGAATGTCTTGATCGCCCGTCTCTTGTTCCATCACGTCACGGGTTATTTCCAAACCAAAGCATTCCTTTCTGTGCTTGACGGATCTAGCGTCTCCCCACGAGACTACCCGTATCCCGGTTGATTTTTCTTCTCTGCCGCGTGTCACCTTCTTCAGTTCTGCCTTGACTGAATTAACATTTAGGGCAATTTGACATTTAGCAACTTCTTCCTTCACAACTTCGGGCACTAGAACCTTTAAACTTTTCTCAACCTCTTTCTCCACAGAAATCGGTACCTGCAGCTGCAACCTATCACTCACCCACACTGTCGTAGATGCCTTAACTTTTTCCACCTGGCATGATAAATTCTCAACGCCTACTGCCAGCTTGCTCTTCTCTAGAGAAATTCCAGCAATATTACTTATAAGAATATCTGTGGCTGAGCAAGTCTTGTCTGAAATTGGTTGAACACTAACTGGTTTCATTTGAATCATAAGCTGAGAGTTAACAGGCAAGATGTCAGATGAAGCATGAGCTGCTTCCTGGACCAAAAAAATTTTCTTATCTTTTGCTATCGAGTACTTCCCCGTAAGATTTTCTCCCAAATCCCGACTGTAATCTTCCGCCTTATCAGAATGATACTGGTTCAGTTTGGAAGAGGGTTCAATATTTTGTTTAACAAAAAGTTCCCTATAATGGATCAATTCCTCTTTAAGCGACTTTTGAAAGGCAATATTCTCTTCCCGAAAGGACCTCATAAATGTTTCCTGAAATGCACGAAGCATGTCCACTACTGACACATCACTATGCTCAGGAATTTCCTCCTGTGCTACAGTAACCTCTCTGATTGACTATTCATTTTACCCAGAACAATATTAAGCTATACTGAAAAAAGGAACTACACCAACACTACAAGTTATGCAAATATACTCCTTGACTACACAAGCACTTTCCTAGGCAGTAAAAAAAAACAGTCTATGGCTCAAAAGAAAAAAATTATTTCCTTGTCAGTTTTATGACAAGGCTAATCTGTCATCACTGATGACAACAAGATGAAATACGATGTCAAAGAATGATTCATAGAATTTTTTTTTTTCTTTTTTTTTTTTTTTTCCGTAAGAGAAAAATTTTAGGGATGTAATTGCTAGTCAGCTTGCGCGCGCATCAATAAAATGGTCTTTCTTTCCTTTTGATGAGACGTCGCCGCTATCTGGAACGCTCGGACTGCTATTACCGCTCAGCAATGGCTCCACCCACGCAGAATGAATTCCTGTGTCGACTGAGTATTTCCTTCAGCCACCACCAAGCGCCGCCACCGTCGAGTATAGTGTAGTCTTCGCTCAACCTCTCTGCTTTCCTCCGCCTTCCAAAACTCGGTTTACGGTCGCTGACCTTCAGTTCGTTGGAGCAACTTATACTCTCAACAATTATGGTTTGTCTTAAACGATACCTTTTTCTTTCACCACTTATCTTTTTTTTAGCGCGTTTTCGTGCTAATTACACTCTTCGTAATTTCCACTTTTAACTGCAGGTTCGTCCTGTCACGGTCGCCATGTAACGTAAATCAAAGAATCTATCATTTATTCATTTACTGTTTATTCCATTCTTGTTCACTCAGATACCGTAGGCCGTCGCAAACCACCAGATATATATATATATTTAATTCTCAATCCACTCTGATACTGCATACGCTCTCTCACTTCTTTATTTCAACCAAACAAAACGTCTACCTCTTTTGTTCTCTAACTCCTGAGATAATCCTCCCGCGTGCCTGCGATATTATTGCACTGTAATTCTCTCTGTGATGTTACAGCGTCCTCGTTCTGACCACAATGTGCAAAACATGGTGGTGGTTCCTGCTAATCCAGTGAAGTCGGTTCGTCGCCGTTCCCAAATATTGGGCATACCATAGGATATTCTCCAGTCAAGAAAATTTTCCAGTATGATTTCCACTATCACCGTTGAAGAATTCAGTTAACAAAGAATCTGAAAGTGGTAGAACAAGAAGAGGCGACATTTTGTTGCTTGGTTTCTGAGAAGACGACAGGAGGACAATGGCTATGCGAGCAAAATCATCTGCAGTGACGACGCACATTTCCACTTGAATAGATGTGTAAATAAACACAACTGTTGTTTTAGGAGTCAAAAATCTTTGTATCTTTGAAGAAAGGGAAATGCATTGACGACGAGTGACGTCTTGATGTGGCTTTAGGGTGGACGATGTCATCAGGCATTATATCTTTGAAGATGAGGCAGAACAAGCTGCGACAGTTAACGGAAACCGATACCGTGCGACGATAAGAAATGTTTTGTGGTCTCATTTCAATGGAATGAACATTCTAGAGTTGTGGTTTCGTCAGGATGGTGCCACCTGCCACACGTCCCACGCAACAATTGAATTGCTTCACGAGCCGGTGGCTATTTCCCTACACACCCATCTTCCAACTTTCCTGCACCACCTACATTTGCCCTCTACAAATTTCAACTTTAAATTCTTTCCAGGTTTTTGGTAAATTATTAATCATTTCTCCTGGTAATTTATTCCAATCCCTGACACCATTACCTTAAAAAGATAATCTTCCTGCATCATTGTGCCTGAAATCGAGTTACAGTTCGCGGTTATGGTTATTTTTTCCCTTCCATGCATTATTTTTAATTCTTACACAAATATCTATCCATGCCTCATCACCAATATACACCTTGTACACTTCCATGACCCTCTTCACCCTCCTCTTCTCTTCCAATGAATCCCATTTCAGCTCTTTCATCATATCTGTTACTGATTGTGTTCTGCAATAATTTCCAGAAACAAATCTAGCAGCCCTTTTTTGTACCCTCTGCAACCCCTGTATTTGATACTCATAATGTGGGTCCCATAATACACTACCATATTCGAGCAATGATCTGACCAAAGTTTTGTTATCCAATTCATTTACTTCTCTCGTACATCCCCTCATCACTCTCTCCAACAAGAGCAGAATTTTGAAATCTCTTCCTACTTCCTATCCAGTGTGTCCTGCACAGTTAAGCTTGTCATCAAAAGTAATGCCAAGATAAACTGAAGAGCCAAAGAAAGTGGTATACGCATGCGTATGCAAACACAAAGATATGTAAAAACTCAGAGTACGGCGCTGATGTCGGCAACGCCTATATAAGACAACTGGTGTCTGGCGCAGGTGTTAGATCGGTTACTGCTGCTAAAATGGCATGTTATCGCGATGTGAGTTTTAACGTGGCGAACGAGATATGGGACACAGTATATCCGAGGAAGCGAGGAGTTGGGATTTTCTCGTACGACCTTTCACGATTAAACCGTGAATATCGCGAATCCGGTAAAACATCAAATCTCCGATATCGGTGTGGCCGGATAAAGATCCTGCAGGAATGGGACCAACGACGACTGAAGAGAATCTTTCAACGTGACAGAAGTTCAACCGTTCCGAAAATTTCTGCGGATTTCAATGCTGGGCCATCGACAAGTGTCAGCGTGCGAACCAGTCAACTAAACATCATCGATACGGGCGGCATTCGCAGCCGAAGGCCCACTCGTGTTTCCTTGCTGAGTGCTCGACACAATGCTTTACGCCTCGCCTGGACCCGTCAAGACCGACATTGGACTGTTGATGATTGGAAATATGTTGCCTGGTCTGACGATTCTCGTTTCCAATTTTATCGAGCGTATGGACTTGTACGGGTATGGAGACAACATCATGAATTCAGCAGGGGACTGTTCAAGCTGGTTGAGGCTCTGTAATGGTGTGGGGCGTGTGCAGTTGGAGTGACATGGGACTCCTGATACGTCTGGATACGTCTCTGACAGGTGAAACGTACGTACGCATCATGGTTGATCACCTGTATCCATTCGTATCGATTGCGCATTCCGACGGACTTGGGCAATTCTAGCAGGACAATGCGGTACCCCACACGTCTAGAATTGCTACAGAGTGGCTCTAGGAACACTCTTTTGACTTTAAACACCTCCGTTGGCCACATAACTTGCCAGACATGAACGTTATTGAGCATATCTGGGATGCCTTGCATCGTGCCGTTCAGAAGAGATCTCCACCCCGTCGTACTCTTGGATTTATGGACAGCCCTGTAAGGTTACATGGTGTCAACCACTATTTCAGACATTAGTCGAGTCCATGCCACGTCATGTTGCGGCAGTTCTGCGTGCTCGCGGGGGCCCTACACGATATTAGGCAGGTGTACCAGTTTCTTTGGCTCTTCAAGTCTTCAACAAGCTATTCTTTCCCCACCTTATAATCATAACCAACCTTTAGTTTTTTATCTGTGTATCTAATAAGCTGATTCTTCTTTGCATTTATCTTTATCCCATACTCTATCAACCCAACAAGATATCCTCTCCAGATCACCCTGCAGCTGTTTACAGTCCTCTATTGTTTTGAAACTTTTATACAGCATTATGTAATCTGTAAACAATCTAACTTCTGAAATCGCCTCATATCGTGTAATAATGGTGACCAACAACGGCCACCAAGGTCATTTGATTTAACCCCTTGCGATTTTTTCCTTTGTGAATATCTGAAATCATTGGTGTACGTCAATAAACTCAGAAACATCCGCGAGCTAAAGGCAGGCATTCGACGCGTTATTGGCGTCATGCAACTAGAGTCTTGTGAGGCAGTCACTGGGAATTTGAGAACAGCGCATTTGAGGGGGGCATATACCTGACATCATTCTTTATATCTGAAATGGGAAAATTTAGGGAACATGTTTACGTATTTCGTTACTGTGTTTAGAAAAAATAAAACAGGCGCCCTTTATTTCTTTATTAATTTTTTTAATCAAAAGTAAGGATATTTGTGTTAATTGTTTTCAATAATGATCTAAAGACGATTGAATGCGAGATACGTTGCCGTACATGTTGTTTTATGTGATCCTATTCTGTTCTCAGTCTCCCTTTTCCTTCATGCCGCAACAAAACGGAAGTTTGAATACTTGCGTGTGACGTCATCGAGTCTGCTATTAGCTGAACAGGAGCGGAGCACCTGGCACTCCATACACACGAAGTCGAAACGCCGCGATTTTATGAAACACACTGGTGGTAAGGATCCTGCGTGAGAGCATGAAGTGCTGGCGCTGCTAAGTGCCTGCGGGGGGGGGGGGGGAGGGGGGATACGCGACAGCCAATTTGCAGGGAAAAGGGCGAGAGGGCTGCCGCGCCTCGCCTCACCACCTGCACCGAAGCAGGCGCTACACCTACGGCGAAATTTCATTCGCTCTAATTAAACTCAAAATTCTGCAGGCGCGCTCTCACAACGTATCTTTAGGCTGCAAAGAGCTTCGTTTAAAACGCCTCCGACAACTCGGGCAGATAATTCGGCCTACTGAATTACGTTCCGTTTCGACAATGCAGGATTTTTATTCTAAGAGAACAGAGCAGTTTGTAGCCTGACACGACCGGCACGTTTGCGGCTCCTTAAACTGTCCTTTACCTCTGGCAAAGCTTTCCTTTTCATGTGGAGTACGCTAGGACTATCCGTACTTCGGATTCAACGTAAAATGTAAGCCACTTTTATCCGATAGCACTATCACTATATGGTGGGTTAGCAACAGAAACTGATTGTAATCTAGTACTAGACAGCTGAACACTTCAGAGATATCCCAGTCAGCGTACGTATCTCTTGGACACTGTTCACGTGTGTGTTCAGTCTATTTTTAGTATGTGTAGTTGTTGAGGCGGAGATAACGGAACATCCTAGCATTCGTCTAGATGACTGCGAGAAACCGCTTAGAGCCTCGTTCACATCTACACACACTGTACGTGTCAGACACGTGTCGGCAAAGGCAAAAAAAAAATAAATATCATTGCATACATTTTCTATAGGCGTATTAACATCTACCACGCGCGAGCGGACCGTGTCAGTGCAGACACGTTCCGACACCGGCCAGCATTGTCGGAAAGAATGTTTTGTCTGTGTCGGCACGTGTCTGAGTATGTCTGTGGGTGTCCGCGCGGTTAGTATGAATGGAGCAGCGTAGCCGTGCAGACAGTATACCACCTGATGTAATAAAACACGATGAACAACCAAAAATTAATCGAATCAGTTAAAGAATAAATATTCCTTTGTAACTTGATAAAAGATATAGTGATAGTAAACGTAAAGAGATTCAAGTCCCTACTGAAACTATGTAAGTTTGCCAGCATGGTATAGATCGCAAGGGTCAGAATCACGAAATGATTTCCATAGCACACCATGACCACAAACACCATCATCGGTATCACTTGAATCCAACAAAACCCTAGTAACAATGAATAAGAACTACAAGGATTCGACATTATTCGAGAACGAGGAATCGGAGAATTGGAGAGTAAATATTTAGGCTTCATTCGACGCATGCTTCAGAATGAAACTAATTTTGTTATGTAGGTAAGAATACCAAAACCAAATTTTGTACCATAGTTAAACAATTGTAACGTTACGGTAAGTTTTAATATTAATTAGAAAAAGAACTTAGCTAAAATAAAAAACGGATACTTTTACTTTTCGTTATAAAGATTCCTTGAACTTCGTATCTCGTGTAATTCTGGCTACAATGGTTTCAAACTCATATTTACTCATCCTAACATATTTTTAAAAAATCTGTCTTCATCCTTTACGAGCTCCTTGTATAATCTACAGATTTTTTTTTTTTTTTTTTAATGGGATCCGCAGCAAATATTTTTATATGTTGCTCTGCTGATCTTCTAAACAAGTCGATTCTTCTTCTAATAAAACAGGTGTCACGGCTAGTGATTCTGCTGAAAAATTTCGTAACATGGAGAAACATACGTGCCTATGTCTGATGGCGTCTGTGAGTGTATTGCTGTATAGATGCCGAAACTTTTTCTGTGTCGTGTCTGACACACTACGTGCTGGTAAGTGTGAACTAGGCTTAAAACCGCAGTCAAGACGCCAGGTACGCGGGCGCCTGACCCGTGCCCGGTCTCGTTGTACATCCTTGTTCCAGTGTGCGGCGCCTCTCCGCACTGAGCCACACCGCGGGTCTCACATTTATTATGACTATTGTCATTTTTTAAATAGAAAAACAGTGTCCTCTTCCGAGAAATTTTTTGTTGGAACACGATGCGGTTAGCAGCTTTAGAATTCGGGATTAGAGCTGTCGTCTAGGATTAATAACAGTGCGGATGTCAGTGAATCCTAATGTAAAAGTAAATAATTCCAATAACGTAGTCTGTTCAAGATTAAATAAAGTGAACTATACAAGAAAGTATTAACAAGTTAATACTTTTCGAATATGAGATATTGGTTATACCTTTATTGAAAGTAATTGACGGAGATAATAACTTCTAAAAAAATATTCCTGAAATAAAGGAATAAAACTTCACTGTTTATCGGAGATGGCTTTTATTCAAAACGAATTAGCTAATTAATTGTTTTAAAAGATAACTGTGCATTAATAATGCTTCATAAACAACAGTAAAAGAAAAAATTTATAATTTAAAGGTGCCTGGAATATCTTCTAGGGCAGCGGTCGGCATGCGGCCCGTGACCTCTCTATTTGCGGCCCGTGTCCGTCTTATAAAAATCATATGGAAAGCCCATTTTATAAAATAATAAAATATAAATGCATAAAAGAGTGAACGCGATCTAACACAGCATCGAATTAACTACGCGAACAGAGCAGGACAAGTGCGAGCGGGAACGATTCCACCACTCTCTCCTATGATTGAAACAAAAGGTCAGCGTTGACAATAATCTTCTCTCGCTCGCCCGCCGTCCGTCCGCGCTGGCTGTGTCATTGAGTGAAACAAGTTATTAGTTTTTTCATGTGTGCACGCCGCCGCCGCGGCCCTGTACCTATGATTTAGTTGTTTTTCTGTGACCTACGAGTACCTACTATTTTGTTTACAGTTCGGTAATTGTGAGATATTGATAGTTCATACAATTACATAGCAAAATTAAGTGACATGTTTTCAACACGGCTTTTATTCTTACAGTGTGTATTTGACATTGTTGGTTATAAGTTTTACTGATTGCTACAAAAAAGACGAAGTTAGTTGAAGAAAATAGAGTGTTTAACGATGCATAGACAGATTTGCACATTTTTATTAATTGCAAAGGAAAGTCGCTATGCTTAATATGCCAAAAAACCCTTGCTATACAAAAAGAATATAACGTCAAACGTCACTATAAAAGAAAAATTTGCGAGCCTAGTTGGTGATTCCGGGGAAAAAAATCAACTCACTCAAATCTTCATTCAAGAACCAACAAAGTGTTTCTAAGGTGCAAATTCAAAGTAATGAGTCAAATATACGTGCGAGTTCAAAGGTGGCGGAAATACTTGCCAAATCTGGGCGACCGTTTACCGACTGCGAATTAATAAAACAATGTGCCTAATCTATGGCTAAAGAGGTATGCCCAGATAAAAAATAAATAAAAAATAAAATTTTTTTTTAAAAAAAATTGAAAATATAAGCTTATCTGCCCGAACTTGTACCCGGCGCACTGAAGATTTGGGCACTAATTTATGCGATAAACTTCTGGAAAAAGCACAACAATTTGAATGGTTCTCCTTAGCTACCGATGAAAGAAATAATGTGTCAGATACTGCTCAGCTTCTAATATTTGTTCGTGGAATTGATAAGTACTTCAACGTGTATGAGGAACTTTTACAGTTACGTAGTATGAAGAGAACCACTAAGGGGGAAGATTTGTTTTGTCTCTTAGAACAGGCAATGCAATTAGCATGGGAAAAATTGATAAGTCTAACAACTGACGGTGATAGAAACATGAGTGGGCAAAACAAGTTTCCTGGTGGGTAGAATTAAAACAAAAATGGCAGAGATATGATGTGAAATCCCGTTATTTCTTCATTGCATTATCTACCAAGAAGTGTTATTTTCCAAAGTCGTTTAATGGAGAAAATTAATGGACATCGTGATATCGACTGTAAACTATATCAGAAATAATGGGTTGACACATCGTCAATTCCGAGAGTTTCTATCCGAAATGGAAGCAGATCATCAAGATGTCCTTTATTATTCAGAAGTAAAATGGTTAAGTAGAGGTGCAGTACTGAAAAGATTTTTCGATCTCAGAAAAGAAATCAACACTTTAATGAATCGGAAAGGTAAATCTTTTCCAGAGCTAACAGACCCTCAATGGTTAATAGATCTTGGATTTTTGACAGATTTAACTCGTGAATTAAGTACGCTGAATGTCAAGCTTCAAGGTAAAAACAAAATTATATCTGATATGCGTATAGACGTAAATGCGTTCCAAACTAAAAACCGGCTCTTCATAAAACGTATTGATGATCACTTCCCGAATTGTCTAAAGGCTGTCGAGAAAGCTGGCTTTGATTTTAATTGGGATAGTGAGAAAATGAAAGATATTTTAATGGAGTTACAAGGTCAATTCAGTGACAGATTTGGTGATTTCGAGAAAGTTTCGAACAAACTGAAAATGTTTGATAACCCTTTTTCATGCGATGTTGAGAATGTACCCAGTAATTTAAAAATGAATGTGATTGAACTTCAATCCAATGAGAGTCTAAAAAACGCCTTTTACGAGATGAATGATTTGGTCAAATTTTATGGTAGCTTGCCGTCTGATTTTGTCGAATTGAAAAAGTTTGCTCAGCAGTTTATTTCAATTTTTGGAAGCATTTATTTAAGCGAAAAAATAGCCAGTGAAATGCAACCTCAAACGTCACACTGAATTTAGTATGTCTGATAAATTTTGTAACTTTTCATCATTTGTATCCTCATTTGTATTAATAAAATTTGAAAACTGAGTTTTCGCATTTTTACTGTGTATGTGCGGCCTCGCCTTTATTTTGTTTTGCCATCTTGTGGCCCATGCCTACTAAAAGGTTGCCGACCACTGTTCTAGGGTCATCAAAAAAAAAAAAAAAATCCTTAATGAAATATGCAGGTATTGAACCACCGAAGCATATACATAGCAGGATTCGGTAGTTTCTGTTTCGTAGCTCCACGTTTATCAGGCAAATTTCTACAAAACCATACCAGCTAAAAAAGATGACAATTCGTGCCAATGGATGAAATCAGCAGTTGCTGGTATGCTGCTTGAAAACAGGAGATGCTGCTGCTCTCTTTCAGAATCAGGTGCACACGTGGCACACCGTTCTCAGTTGGCACTGTCACTAATGTTTCGTTCCCTCTTGTTCAGCAGTTGTATTGGGCTGTGACGTGTATTAGCTCTGTGGGTGTAAACCCCTCATCAGAGTGTCCGGCAGACAGATATTAGTCTCTCCTGGTGGATTATCATGCTATCGACCGCGTCGGCGACCGCTGTTATGTTAAGCTAATTGCGTTTTGCCACCACCCGCTGTTGCTGGCTCAAATAGGACCAGCGGACTTCTGCTCTGTTATTACCTGTTCAGCAACCGGAAATTCATTTTGTGCTCTATCATTTTTCGATCAATTTATATGTCTATTCTACGTAATGTGAGAAGGGAGATTTCTTGGTGTGCAAGGGACTAACCAAACAACAAGAGATCCAGATGAGACAGGAGTGTTGGCTTAGTAGTAACGCTTTGGCCTCGCATTCTGGAGGACGCAGGTTCGAATCTCCTTCGGATCATCTAGATTTGGGTTTTCCATGGTTTCCTCAGATCACTCCAAGCGAATGCCTGGATAGTTCCTTCAGAAGGCGAAATTTCTTCCCGCCGGCTGTCAGTGTATATCGTCATAGTCTGAAGATACTGCTGCGCGGGAAGTCGAAACGTCTTCAGTAAAATTTGGTGGATTTCTTTGAAACATGCAAGGTCTTTATTTTATTTTCACAAAAATCTCTTTCACACCCTAAAGTGACTGCACGGGATATCAGAGAGAGAAACCTCTAATTTAATTGCACAATTGGGGGTTTAGATATTGACTTAAAAGAGTCTTGATCTATTTCTTCTTCGCTCCTAATAAAATGATCACTTTTATCTTTTGAGATTACTATCGTCGTTCATCAAAACTAAATAAATATTTATGCTTGAGTCATATATACGTTGATTGTCCATAACATGAAAGTAATATAGTTCTCAGTTTTTACTTCCTACGTGAAATTGTTAATCGGTTGTCCATACTGATTTCATACATTACATACAGCATATTCCTTACCCTCAAACTACTTATTTCCATTGTTCAATAAGATCCAGGTTGTGGTAACTATGCAACTCATTTGCTTCGAATTCAAATTACATAAGTTGCTCCTCTTTAACTACTTGTAGACGAAATTTTACATTTAATAGTTTCCAATTGCATTTTCTAGTATGGCTACTGTTACTAATTGAGAAGGTCATTACGAGTTAAGGGTAGGGTGTTTTTGAGATGTAATCAAATATGAACCAAGGGTGAACGTAAAACTAAGGCCAACCCTTTCAGTTCTACTGTTCCGAATGTCACTAATCGGACAACTTAGCTCAAGTTCTTCCTCCGACGAACGAATAACCTTTAATAGTGTCGAAAGCACTAATTCTACATGCTATAAGGGGAGATATAGAGTTTATCGCAAGCCGATGGTATACAATCTGGTGATCTGGAACTAATCATCACCACTTCCCCTGCCATGCAACCATGTATCGAGAGTTAAAACTTCTTCGAACACCGAGGCACCAACTAGCTGATCCATTTACTGCGCAATAGCGACCTCGGTTACAAGGCTGGCTTCCCTTACAACAGCTCTGGACAGTAACTATCTCAGAGTTCGGAAATAAACAACACAAAAAGTTTAAAAAGAAGTTATTCTGCTGTACTGGTTGCCAAGGGGGCAGCCTTGAATATTTACAGCTGTGTTGCTTGTGAGCGGAAATACTGCGAATGGGAAAATTTCCTGCACTCTGCAATCTACGTGTGAGCATTTCGTACTTATCGGGACTTTCTTATTTCAGAGGACAGAAAGTCTAAGGATCACACAAAACCAACAACAAAGCGAATTTAAAAACTGTCGCAATAAAAACTGCTGAATTGACCCAGCATTAATACATCAAGCATTTCTAAAAATGTTCCGAACAGAATAATTTAATTTAAGATACTTTCACTCAATAAAACCTTAGATCATCGGTTCCTAATTATCTTTCAAACGGGAAAATAATACACACTAATTCGATAGAAGTTCTAACTGCCAATAGAGACTCTCCGAATTGAATTAAATCGATAAAATGAATTTTGTTACGTGGTTCAGAGAGATCCGCTTTCAAGGATGCTGATGGTCGTACACACAGGTAGAAGACTGCCGCCATGTTGAAAATGCGAAATGGAAGAAATTGTGCTGATTCAAATTTGATATTGGCAAATTTCCAGTTAGTTTTTTAAGCTCTAAAACCTCATACAAACATTTTAAATCAATCACTCAAAATATTGCTTGTACACTGTAATCAGGTTAAACAATCTGATTTCTTGAAATACCACAATTGTCAAAAGAAGAAAATAACTGAGAATAGTAAAAACTTATATTTAATATTTAATTAAATTGCAATGGAGTGCATGCTTCTGTGGCAATTTCTCCTAAACACCCACCTTCGCCATTTTCTGCACCCACCTACATTTGGGTTCCACAAATTTCAACATTTTTGGCAAATTATTCACCATTTCTCTTGGTAACTTATTCCAATCCCTGACACCCTTACCAAAAAATCTTCCTACACCCTGTGCCTGAAATCGAGTGCCAGGTTGTGGTCATGGTCATCCTTTCCCTTCCATGCATTACTTTCAATTCTTACACCAATATCTTTCTATGCCTCATCACCAAAATATGCCTTGTACCATATTCACCCTCCTCCTATCTTCCAATGAATCCCATTCCAGCTCTTTTATCATATCTGTTACGATTGCGTTCTAAGATAATTTCCAAAGACAAATCTAGCAGGCCTTTTTTGCACCCTGTTCAACTCCTGTATTTGATACTTAAAATGTGGGTCCCATACTAAACTACTATAATCAAGCAATGGTATGACCAAAGGTTTGAAACCCAATTCCTTTACTTCTCTCATACATCCCCTCATCAATCTCTCCAACAAGTGCAGAATTTGGAAACCTTTTTCTACTGCCTGTCTAATGTGTTCTGCCCACTTAAACTTGTTATCAAATGTAATGCCAAGATATTTACATTTCAAGTATTCAACAAGCAATTCTTTCCCCACCTTATAATCATAATCAACCTTTAAGTTTTTATTTATGTGTCTAATAAGCTGACTCTTCTTTGCATTTATCTTCATCCCATGTTTACCAACCCAACTGGATATTCTGTCCAGATCACCCTGCAACTGTTTACAATACTTTACCGTTTTAATCCTTTAAACATGTTATCAGCAAACAATCTAATTTCTGATAGTAATGGTCCCAATACGATTCTCTATGACACTCCCATTTCTACTTCCACTTCTTTTGATACTACATTTCCTACCCTAACAACCTGCTTTCTGCCTTTCAAAAATTCTTCTACCCAGCAAATCACTTTCTCATCCACTACAATAGTTTTTACCTTATTTACTTCCATTTAATGGTTCACTCTATCAACAGCCTCTGAAAGATCTAATGCTACACTATTAATTTGACCTCCGTTGTCCATTTCATCCGAAATATCTTGCATATAACCCACCAACTGAGATTCGCATGAATATCCTTGCCTAAAGCCATGTTGCCTACTTGAAAACCACTTACGCTTCTCACCTATATTTCTGATGTGGTTGCATATCAATCTGTCCATTAATTAACATACCACTGATGTCAAGCTGATTGGCCTATGAATTTCGACTCTATTTCTCACCCCTCCTTTATGTACCGGCACAACTGTTGCACTTTTCCAGTCCTGTGGTAAGCAGCAAGTATCCAGACTACATTTAAATAATATTACAAGATAAGGTACAATGTCACATCCGTCAATCTTTAAGACATTTGTAGTAATATTATCTACACCAGCCCCTTTATGTTTTTTCATCTTTCTTAGTGCCATCATGATATCCTCAGGATGAATTTCAAATTTTATGGTTTTCTCATTTCTAATTGTTTTGTTAAGCAATTTATCCGATTCAGACCCTCCCGTTTCTGGTTCATTGTCCCTAATGCTCTCACTAAAACAGTTACCTAAAATCTCTGCCTTTTTAAAATCCTCAGTAGCTTCTTCTCCATCATTACCTAAAAGAGTCTCAACATCCTCCCTTTTTCTCACTTTTCAAACATAACCATAGAAATTTCTAGACGATTCGGTCAACGGTCCCCCTGCACAGTGCACTGACAATACTCTTCATAAACCCATCTTTAGCCACCGTCTTAGATATTATTAAGTCCTTGTTTAGTTGTTTTAAATATTCCATACCACCCTGCTGTCTCTTAACTCTGTTAAGTTCTCTTCTGACCAACCTCTTTAAACTCCTCACTTCCCTGTTATAGGTTCTCTCCTTCTCTTTATTTTCTGTTTTGTAATAAACTTTTCTTCCCCCTTCTTATTATCTCCTTGAACTCTTCCCACCTTGACTCTACTGCACTTTTGCCTTCCTTCGATTTGCTGAAAGGTTCTTTGGAATATCTCTTCAAATTCGAAATCTGTTTCTTTTTATACTTGTACCTATTTTTCACCCTTCAGATATTAGCAATTACTATAATCCTTGAGGCATGCTATATATCTATAGAATAGTCCATTATATACTTCTGTTAGGAACTTCATCGTCAACCTACACACCAGAACATTCCAGGCAGCAATTGAGTGATACAGACTTAACAGAAAACTTTCTTGCTAAAACATCATCGAAGTTCGCCTTTCCTTGTAGCCAAATGCACAATAGGGTATTTTAATACTTCTTGAAAATGGTTTTAAATTATTTATTGGTACACCTTATTCACCGAACGAAGAGATTTTTTGACGAAAGTGCCTTACTTTTCGTAAAATTCAAAATTAAAATTTAAAGAATTTAAAAGCCTGGCAGAACGTTCCTTTGCTGCCTGGCACGTGCAACGACAGTCGTGACGTCACACGTCTGTAAAAGCTGCCGCTGCGAATGGAACGTTTCCTATTACCCAAGTTTTCCACTATTTTTATTGTTTGTTGCTGGAGAAATATTGAAAGTAGACGCTCTATTTGTGGAGCTAGCTATAAAACAACCACTGAGTTTTATTCTGTGGAGCTTAAAAATTTAACAACTTGAATTTGATATTGCGATAAAGTCACTTACGATTTTCTGTGAAGCTCATTTACACCGCAATTTCGTAGAGTTAAATGTAATACATTGTTTAAGGCGAGAATTATTAGGGTTAAGGTCCTAAGGTTCGATCATCGCTTCGGAATATGTTCAATTTGTTTTCTTTTGTCGTTTCCTTTGGATACTAGTTGCTGTTGGTTGCATCACATAATCATTTTTTCCAGAAAATCCACCTAAACATCTTTTTAATTTTTCTTTTTTCTGAAGGCTTCACAACTTTTTGGGTAACAAGCGAATCACAACCATTTGAAACAACCAAAGAAGATTTAAAAATTGGAAATTGGACGTTACTTGCACACCGAGAAACCGTTTTTTTTCCCTTTAATCAAATAAATAAAATTAATGGAACGTTAAAAGTAATTACCGCCTAATAGACACACTTATGTCAGGAAGGTAACCTGCAATTGTATCGTCACGTAAAATTCCAACGAAAAGGACACAAAGCGTTCCGGAACTATTGCAAGGTTAGCATGAAATTTCTACAAGTGGTTTCACTTCTAAAATAAATTTCATTATTCACCGTTGTGCACCTATATTTTTTTGCATGATATTCTATCTCTGGTAAGTTTAAAAATTAAAAGTTTTTCATGTATGGTAGCAATTTGTTTTAAACGCTTGCATGACGCTTAGAAACTATTATGAATTCATCGAATAAAAACATGGTAGTGCAAAAAACAGCAAACAAAAACGGAAAAAAAAAATGCACGCAAAAAATATTATCCCAACCAAGGTTCGAACGTAGGACGTTCTGAATTCCATTACCACTCTTCAATTACGCAGCTACCCGGACACTACTTCTTAATTGCTTCTCTTTATGTTAATAGAAAACACTTCACAGGTTCTTCGTATGAGATGAAGTAAAACGAGGTAGGTAAATGAATAAATAAACAAATTCAGTTTTATTGACAAAAAAAATATATCATTTATCTATAATCTGCAATTAAGAAAAATGGCCCACAACATTCAATTGTTCGGAGCGTGGTGAGTGAGCGATTAACGCTCTGGCCTCGCATCCGGGAAGACACCGCACAGTGTGATATTTTCTAAATCTAGAGGGACAAAAGTAAGTTTTGATAATAGTCTAAGCATGCAAAATAGTTATTTATTTTCGAAGTAGATAAACCATATTACTCGGAACAAAGTTTTATTTCCACGAAATCGCGCCTAACAACAACAACAACAACAACAAAATATTTCGAACAATGGGCTTCCTGTGATCCACCGATCAAGCGCTCCTGTAGGCCGTGCCATTCCACTGAGCTTGGTTGATGATTACGCTGTGTTTCTGCGTGTTAGTAGTGATTTGTGTAAAGTGGCGTAGCTAGGTCAACAAGAGATCCGGTGAAAAATAAAAAAAGGTCACCCATTGGCCCTGAAGGTCAGTGGGTCCTCTGACCTGCACTTTGGGAGCCCCTCAGTTGCGCTTGGGGGCCCCCAAAGATGCACTCAGGGCCCCCTGAGCGTGATGGCTCCCGTGCACTGCACCGCCTAGCCCTATGGTAGCTACGCCCCTGTTTGTGTGTTGCTATTGCTTTTGGCGAGCCTCAAGGTAAGTTTACGCATGATTTTTCTGTGATACGTTAGCATCATCAAAACAGAGTAAGATTATTTTTATTTAAAAAAAAAAACTACTGAGCCAATTTCAAATTGAGTTTTTAGTTCATTATACCGCATTATACCGATCTCTTAATATATTTATTTGAAAGAGCTGCTCATTAGCTACAAGAAATACCTTCATTTGTTTGCGCATATTTGCGACACCCATACAACTTTTCTTTATTTTCAGCATGACTGCACAAATTTCCCGTATAGACTTTTTCGACGTATGGTTTGTTAACGCAAAACAATCAATCTCTAACTTTCAATTTCAATATAAATGAGTCTCAAATTGAAGTTGTTACATTTTTAAGCTCAGCAGAATAAAAGTCAGGTTTTTTTCTATAGATAGCCCCACAAGTAAGGCGTCTATTTTCGATATTTTCCGCTGTAGGCTTTTACGAATTGTTCTCGATTTTGTATTTAAAATGAAATTTCATTAATAACAAGAAATGACCAGCAACAAACAATAAAAATAGTTGAAAACTTGGATAACAGGAAACGCTCCATTCCCAGCCGCAGCGTTTACAGAAATGTGACGTCACTCAAGTGACCACCAATCCTAGAGCGTTTTCTGTCACGCGGCCAGAGGTAAGAAAAGTATAATCTTTATTTCGCTTTTTTATTAAAAATAATCTACTTTTCTTTTCAAAAATGAAAAAATGTATCTTTCTGAAGCATTAACTTACGAGAATGAGTTCAATTTATAATATTTTTTTAATACTCTCAAATAGCATATTTCGGTTCACCTTAAGTGACTTTATCAGCGATACTGAAAGGTACGACGCTTTTATGTGGTAACGATGCTGTGGGAAACAGAATTCGGTCTTCATTTTTCTTGACGAAAATTTTATTTCATACCATTGTGCGGTGCGACTTGTTCTGTGTGTTCTCAGTGCCTTCCCTTCCTTTTGGATATATATTCCCTCGCTGTTTTCCAAAGTAGTCTGGCTTCTTTGTCTAGTCATTCGCCTTGATAAATAATGACTTTACCAGCTCATAGGCTGATCCCATTTTTATGGGGGGGGGGGGGGAGGGGAAAGGACGTTGTGCTCTTGCATAAAAGCACATCTTTGCCTTTTATTGTCCAAAATCGTCACTCTCGAGAATTTCATACCATTGGCACCGAATTCTGCTGTGAAAGCCAAGTCATGTTGCTTTCTGCAAATCTGTATTCATAAACGGAAAGTTTTGCTTCGAAATTTAACACCTCGCAGCCAGTGCCACTATATGAGTCCGCTGCAACACTTCTGTTTTTTACTGTAGGTGAGACGTACTGGTCGAAAACTAAAGTTACGTGGCCATAAACCACGAAGTTTTTATATAAAAATACTGTATGTTTTATTACAACTTAAAATCCTTATCTTCTCATGGACTGCAAATAAAAATCAACTAGTGACTACACCAGAATTTTTGTACTGTGGAAAATTGTATTTAACTTTCTTATTCGCAGTAAATAATTATCTCATATGTTTGATACAGAGTAGGGAGACAACCTTATGAATTCATGGACCCTGCATATCAGCAGGGGGCTGTTCAAGCTGGTAGAGGTTATGTAATGGTGTGGGACGTGTGCAGTTGGAGTGACATGGGACCCTTGATACGTCTAGATACGACTCTGACAGGTGACACGTACGTACGAATCCAGGCTGATCAGTTGAATCCATTCATGTCAATTGTGTATTCCGACGAACTTGGGCTATTCCAGCAGAACAATGCGATACCCCACACGTCCAGAATTGCTACAGAGTGGCTCCAGGAACACTCTTCTGAGTTTAAACACATCCGCTGGCCACCAAACTCCCCGGACACGAACAATATTGAGCATATCTGGGATGCCTTGTAAAGTGTCGTTCAGAAGAGATCTCCACCCCATCGTACTCTTACGGATTTATGGACAGTCCTACAGAATACAAGGTGTCAATTCCCTCCAGCATTACTTCAGACATTAGTCGAGTCTATGCAACGCCTTTCTGCGTGCTCGCGGGGGCTCTGCACGATATTAGGCAGGTATACCAGTTTCTTTGACTCTCCAGTGTATATTATGTCAAAGTTATCCATGGACAAGCTCTCAAACCGGACGACAGTTTTATTTTGAAATATAATGTAACGGCAAGCTTGGAATGGCATGAGATATTTTCCTACATCAACCCATTCAGGCTCGCTGGGAAGCTATCATACACCGGTATCTATTCGCGCATCAGGGTCGATAAAACAATGCAACAAGGGTGCACTCAATTAAACATTTAATTACTCAATTACCTGATGTGAATTTGTTTACCTACCATTTTGTTTGAAGTCTGCCACTTTACAAACATGATATTTCTAATATTAAGTAGAGTTTAAAATCATGTACTCTGTGTTTGTTGAACTATAATATTTCTAATGAAGTATCGTTTTACAAATAAAAACGTTTATATAAATTATCAGGTTTATATCGAGAAATTGTAAGAAAATTCAGTTATAGTCAGCTACAAAATTAAAAATGATTTAATTGGATTTAATTAAAATGGAGCGCATGATCCAGTGACAACTCTCTAATATTTACAAAACTTGCCTCTAAACCCTTCAAAAGTGTCGGGTGAAAGGCATGTCCTGGCAGTTCATTTCTTTGGGATGTCCTAAATAGATAGCATTGTTGTTACCGGTATGTAAGGCTCATAACCTTATTTTGTATTTTGTACGTATTTCTGTTGTAGTTTGCACAGCGACACAGAATGGAAGTTCTGCTGAATTAATGGTATCAAAATTAGGGAACCAATTAAATTAAAAATAAATCAGGAATCCCAAAACCTTATGCTATACAGCGTGATATTGTTTTTATTCCTGGTCCAGTTCTCATTCAGCACGATAAATACGGAACTCCTTCCATTCCTATGAAATAATAACTTCAGTCACTCGGCCCTTGTGTAAATTCATTGTGAATTATTCTGTAAAATATTGTGTCAATTGTCATGTTAATCCTGTCTGCATTTCGACATAACCACAAATTCTACTAATATTGCTGTTCAAAATTCATAGCTTCTATTACCCGTGTACAAATACATTCACTGTATTGTCATCTAAATTTAACCCACTGGAAATGCTAACATATGTCTGAGACATCAGTAATAAAAGCAACTAATAATTAATGTACTAATTTAAACGCAGTACATACTTTTATTTCAGTGTTTCGGCAAATCATTTATTCGAGTATATGATAACAGCGTACTTAAATTATCTACATCGAATATAAATATCTTGTAAGCCCTTCAAAAATGACGTGTTGAAAGCAGTATTTTAGCAATTCGTTTCTTCACTAAGTAAAATTGTAATCAAGTAACGTTCCTAATCTCGAAAATGAGATAATACAGATATTTATCAGCTTACTGGAAGAATGGTTTCACTGTACAGACAGTATTAAAAAAATCTACATCGAACGAATTTTAATTATGAAAAAGCAACTTTAATGAATACTTTTCTCTTAGTGTGCTGGCAGCGCTCATTTACTCGTGGATGCTTAGCTAAATATAACTGTTATTAAATAACGCACATAACCTCGAACAACATCTCCAGTCGTTGTTGGTTGGGCAGCGGAGGCGGAAAGAGTGACGTCAGAGTGTGACAGACATTGCTACATCGTGGCCAAGAATAGCGTTATAGTTATAGATTACATAGAAATTTTGTGAAGGAAAAATAATCCTTCATAAGGTGAATGGTTCTTGTGACCCAACAGTCCAGAAACCGGAAATGTTACACCTGCCTGAATACAGAATATTCCCAATGTATTTTGCGCCAATTGTCACAAAAATGAGAATATCAGTTTAAGAAGGTCTTCCACACTCAAGTCTACTCCTGAGGCTATTGGTCGTTTGAGAAGTAATAGCGCACAAGTTTTCCAATAGAAGTTGCCTGCCAAGAGACATAGCGAAGAAACGAGGAAAGTTTCTCGGATTATAGAGAGCAACTGGTGGAATTCCAGAAGGCAGTTTCGCTGCGCAATGTACAATTGACAACGGATAAGTTCAAATCACCGAATGTCGACGTAGAAATATTCGTATTGAATATTTATTGATTATATAAAACCAGATTCTGGAAGAAACTGTTTCCCACACTTACGTCCTTTATTTTATTTATATTGATTTGTTGACTAATAATCTGTAGGGAAGGAAAATGTAACTTGTAATGTCAGGAATTTCTGATAGAGATTCGCTGGGTTGTACATGGGTTTACGGGAAATATTTTGCTGATATGATTGGCGATAGTATCATTTATGGTTGTTATGAAAAGATTGTTTTATATCCATTTTTATATAAGAAGATACTCATAAGAATGGTAGTATATTGTCAGGCCCAGTTTTTTGAAAGTGATAATTTGTCAAGCGGAATAACTACTAATAGAGGGTTTTTTTTTTTGCATCATGAGGCAATATTTTTAATTATGCCGCATGATACCGTTTTATCTGTGTAATGTTATCCCGTCTCTTGTGCAGTTTCAACAAACCCGTAAAATACAGACTTAAGATCAATAATATCCTTAGTATTTTTGTTATTAGGTCTGCTTAGAATATGTTCATTCCAATACGAATTTAGAAATTTACTGGTTAGCTTAGTCTTTTGACGTCAGTATTACATTTGTTTACCATGAAAATAAAAACTGTTGGTTTACGCCTTATTCGCCTGGTGAGGTTAATTATTGACGATTTAATGTAAGGTATGAGAGTAGTATTGCCATCCCCAAGGCTTTGTGCTAGTGTATATGACGTTGTAAGTAATAGTTCTGAGGCATTCGGCTCGGTGACCAATGAAGACTGGACGTACCCGGTATTTGAATCGACTTGTGTTTTATCTTCCGTTTGTAGTATGGCGGCTCAGTCAAACTATCGCGGCACAACGTTATGTGACCATGTTAATCTCGTATGACGTTATTCTTCTTTATCAACGCAGGCAACAGTAATAGAAGAATCATTAGAAAACCTTTTGAATATTTCTAAAAGAAGTTGAAATTTGTATCAATCCCTGAAAAATAAAAGCTTTCCTACAATGAAACGCAATTCCGGATTAAATTGTTCCCGTCAGTTGCAGATGATTTTGAATAGCCAAAAGCATTTGTCTTTTTCAGTTCATTGGCACGAATGTAGCAGATGTGGTCTTTCCATTTGCTTCTGCTGCACTGTACCTCTTCACAACTACCGACATCGTTAGTGCTTACAGTACACAGATTTAGTATTCCTCAAAGCAAGTAAAAGACGTACCAACATGCTCGCGCAACTGAATATTTTTCAGGCTTTTGAAGAAAACCTTGAGAAATTTATAACTTAACTGACTACTAGCATTTCGTATAATATTGTGTAACACGAGGCTAACTCCCGCGGTGGAGAAAAATAATATTGTATCCAGGAATTCCACAAGTGTTTTGAGGAAACAACATTATTAATAAAACTAATTTAGTCCACAACCCGAAGGTTGGTTGGATCCTCCCAAAGGAGGCATACTAAGCTATTGTGTCGGAGGTAGGGCGGCCAGTTCTTTTCCTCTGGGACCTACAGTTTAACGTGGCATCCAAACCACGAAGCGACCTGGCATAGCTTATATGAGCAAACACAATTCTTAAAAATTAGTGTGCCTACCGTGACTCGAACCCGCGACCGGAACAACGAACCTTTTTGAAAGCAAGTGCCTTAACCACTGAGCTACCACACTGCTCACATTGTTAGTAAGAAGGGCTATATAATTACTACTGAAAACTGGCATAAATTCGGCATACACTCAGCTAAAATATTTCATGAAAACATAACCATCTGAGAAGTTTAGGCCAGTCTAAATCGTCCTGCGTATGGGAGCAGTTTTCTGGAAGGATATGTGGAGAAGGATGAGAGCATCGAGAAGCTCGTACTGTTGATGTTTGAGTATCTCACACATCACCTATTCAAAGGGTCTGAACAATGGATGCGACGTTTCCTGTCTGCTTAGTGCAAAAGGATTTATTTATTTATTGTTTCTGGCTTTACTGCTCGTCGACGTCGAGATGTTCTTGCCGGGAGAGGAATGGGGACAAGGAAAAGAAAGGAATTAGCCCATGGTCTTTTGAGGGAACCATCCTTGTATTCACCTGAAAACCATGAAAACAGAAATTTTTATGGTTGGATGGAGATTCTAACAAACGTCCTCTCGAATGTCACGTCCGAGTATTTCCGCTCACCACTAGGCTCGGTAGATGAAACTAAATTTTCGTGTTCTGTGTGCAGTCAGCCAGAGCTGTCTGCAATGAGGAAGAAACATATTCCTGATTTCCAAGGGTTGGCAAATAATGTTATTCTGTAATTTTAATCGCCATCATATTTTAGTGATTCCAAACCTCCTGTGTAGACTTGTACCTTTGGTAATGTGGCAATAGTCGAACATACCAGCAATCAAGCAGCCATTGTGGCCGTTATATTTCCAGACCCTAATTGGAAAAAAATTAACCTCAGAAATTTTTCATGATTAAAAATAGGAGAAAAACATGTGAAAGATTCAAATTAACGATGTCGGTAGTTGTGAAGAGGTACAGCGCAGCAGAAGCAAATGGAAAGACCACATCTGCTACATTCATTTCCCAATCCTTGAAATAAGGAGCCTCATTAATCTTATTAAGGGATAATTACCTGAAAATAAGCGAAAACTGCTTCAGTTTTTTTAAGTTAGAGCTTTACATCTAGTTAACGTCGTGGTTATTAAAGCTGCAACGTATACCTTCGGGATAGGAACGCCTTAAATAATGTGCTTTGGATTTATTTCTGGAGTGCAATGATTTCCAATTACGGGTATATATTGTACAATAAAATTAACACTACCTGATAAAAGATCGATAGGTAGTACATTGCAGGGCTTAGAATTTCTTAATTTTGGTTGAATTAATTAGGTTAAAAAAGGTATTAAAGAAATCTTATACTCTTATACTGTTTCTGTACGGAACAGAATATTATTATTATCTGAATTTGGACCCTGTCGAATCACGCAAAGCCTCAGTTTCCATGCAGCTCTCATTTTTTCTCCGTGGATTCTCTTTCTTCCTTCAGTCCACTTCGTCCCCGGTATATTAGTGACTTCATCCTCCAGCGGTACTTCCCAATGGTTAATTTTTTGTCTGTACGTGTGTCTGCCCATGATTTCCTGATGAGTTTAGGTGAGTCTTTTGTAGGTCTTTTTTGATATGCTGGACCCAGGGCATAGTTTTTAGCTGCCCTATGTACGTCATAATTTCGTGAATTACTCTTTTTGCTTTTGTCGATAAAATCATAATCTTTTTTTCTGATGTCTGCCATTAGGTTTGACAATGTTTCTGTTGCTTTTCGAGATTTAAGTCTGTATCCGTAATCTGTTTTTTCTGCGCCGATAATCTTTCTTATAATTTTACATTCATATTTCAAGATATTTCTAGGTCACCTTTAAAGTTTCGCTGGCGTACAGGGCACCAGCTCTGATAACTGTGTTGTCTGACCTTTTTGTGTATGCACAAACATTTTTTACTTCGTTAATATTTATTTATTTAAATGTTTATTTGGCCTGGCAAGATTAGGGCTGTCAAGCCGTCTCTTACATCTTACCAGCTGTTTATAAAATATAATCCAAATTCTCAGCATACAATAGGCATACTTATTTTAAATTTGGCTTAAATTAAGTTAGTAACTGAAATGCTGATTAAAATCTTGATAATAATGATGTTTAACTGGCAAATAAGAAAGAGGTAAAAACTATCTTAATAAAGCTGAAGAAAATGGTAGAAATTAAGTCTGGAGAAACAGGTGAAAAAAGAACAAACTGATACAAGTGAAAGTGGAATAAATATGTGAAAACAGTATAAATTAACACAATTGTATTCTAAGGACAAGTTACACGTGGAAGAATAGGTCGTTCAACTAGTGCTGGGACAGATAAAGCTTTCTCAAATCATGTTTAAATGGACCGATTTCTTTGGTAGATATAATTTTCATGAGCAGATCATTCCATAATGTTCACTTTGTGGATAAATGGATTTTTTGTGAATAATGAATTAAATTTATGAATCTATGCTTTTAGCATTTAATAGAGAAAGTCAGTATTACATTTTCAACGGGCAGAATATAGTGCTAGGTAAATTATTATGTAAATCGATATAAAGAGGGAACATATATCTTGGTGACCAACCTGTCTGGATCTGGCAGGAAATAACTTGGAGAGAAGAAATCATGAGTTTAAAACTGTGCTGGATGCAGGGACAATGGAAAATTCGTGAAATGTGCGGAAGGATAGTCCGAAAGTTCACTCGGCGAAAGTTTGGAGGGAAGAGGAAAAAAAGAGGATCGCTGGAGTAGGGCCGCTGTTGGTGGCTTGAATTCCGCAAGCGCCGAGCGAGAGTTCCTCTGCAAGCATTCAGTCGGCGGCTCAGCTGTTGTTATAATCCACTAAACACACTCTGGCGGCCACTCCGGCCACGCGTAACGTGGGCGCATGAAGCGTCGGAGCGTTTGGAATTGCTCGTTACTGAACCAGCGGCGTGTACTGACTATGACGAAAATGTTGAATCTCACCATCACGAGTCCACGAATCCAGTCCAAAGCTATAGAAGCAACGCTGGAATCAATAACTGAATTCTTGGTACATAACGGCCATGCAACTGTTTTCTAATTATATCTTGCCATGCGTTACGCCTCGGTTGAGGTACCATCTGTCTAGAAGTTTCTACTTACTAGATCATCCATGCGAAAATTTCGCGAATACATTGAATAGCAAGGTTGGGAATTTGTAATAGAATGAAAGAAAAACCGCCTCATTTGGTCCAACTGTTTATTTGTTTAGTGTAATAGGTATATAACAAAAGTAGACACCAGTGAAGCAGTTTATTAATATCTCTGTGATATGTGCTTGGCTCTGAACTGTCTCATACGCGCTACGTTCGTAGTTAATACTTTTGCCCTTTAAGGGTCAAATTCAAAGACATTTCGTTCTTAATTTATAATGTTGTCTGAGTGGAGACCTTAATATTTTAAATGATACATAATTTATCGATTTAGGTTAGGTGTCAATGAACACAAATGGCTCGTAACAAAAAAACTCACTATGGAAATAATGATACCGTTGCCCTTGAAGGGTCGAATTCGAACGATTACTTTCTTAAGAAATGATGTGACCAAAGCAGAAACCTTAATCTTTAATACGATAGCTCATTTATTTATTTCAGTTAGATATCAGGGGAAATAAATGGTTACGATAAAAAAAATAAACGCTACGGAAATAATGATAATTTTGCCCTTCAAGAGCCGAATTCCGAAAAATTCCTTTCTTAAAATATTATTTGATCAAACCGCGGACTTTACTTTCTAAAACAATATCTCATTTCTCGATTTCGGTCAAATATCAAGGGAAATAAATAGCTCACGGAAAAAAAAAAAAAAAAAAAAAATGGAAATAATGATAATCTTTCCCTTTAATTGCCAGATCCCGGAAAATTCCTTTCTTAAAGTATAATGTGACTATTTTAGGGATCTTAATAATTAAATTGATACCTCATTTATGTATATCGGTCAGATATCAAGGGAGATAAACTGCTTGTGACACATAAACGTATTGCAGAAATATTGTTCCCTTTGCCCTTTAAGGATCGAATGCAGAAAAATTCCTTTCTAAACATAGGATGTTACCAAAGCGGGGATCTTAATCTTTAAAATGATACTTCATCTAACGATTTCAGTTAGGTATCCATTGAGATAAATGGCTCATGACAAGAAAAACAGCATTTTAGAAATATTGACATTTTTGTCCTTTAAGGGTCGAATTTGAAAAAAAAAAAAAAAAAAAATTCTCTCTAAAAATATGATACGATAAAAGCGGATACCTTAATCTTTAAAATTATACCTCATTTATCAATTTCGGCTATGTATGAAGGGAGAAAATGGCTTGTGACAAAAAACACCTTATGGAAATAATATATATGATTTTTACATCTTTTGTCAAAGAAAATTTACGTAATTCTAAAACCGATTATTCTTACTCGCTATTTACATTGGTGTTAGAAAATTTGGTAGATGGTCGTTTCTACTTTTCACATAAAGCACATTGTGTTCAGAGCCTTTTATCGAATTCGCACTTGTTTAATGCTACTATTATTGTAATCCATAATACCAGTGTGATTTCTACAGATGGCTATATCGCAGTACCGAGCGTGGTGGGTGAGTGGTAACGCTCTGGCCTTGCAGCAGGGAGGACGTGGTTTCGAATCCCTGTCCGGTCATCCAGATTTCAGTTTTCCATGATTTCCCATATCACTCCAGGCGTATGCCGGGATGGTTCCTTCAAAAAGGCCGCGGCCGAATTCCTATCCCTTCCATGCCTCCAGTCCTTTCCCGTCTTTAATGGCCCTGACGTCGACAAAGCGTGAAGCCATAGTGGAAACAAAATCTAAAGGGTGCTTGTTTTGTATGAAAAGTAAAAATGATCAGCTGCCAAGCCTTCAAACACAATGTAAATAGCAAGTAAGAACAACCAGAAAATTTGTTTAATTTACAATTACGTAGAACTTATTTAACAAAAGGTGTAAAACTAAGTATACAGTAAATTTCAACGTAAATTCGTAGCTAATTATACCTAGTTGAGAGGCGATATGACAATAAATCATTAGAAAACATTTATAAAACAGTTACGTTAGTGCTATCTATTAGCTATTCAATTAATCAAACCGCTGGTTCAAAATGACAAACAATAACATTGTGTAGAAACAATAGTCGAGAGAAAAGCGACTAAACGGTCGTTTACTGATTTAATAAATCTTCAAATAAATCTCTTAAACAGATAACTGAGGAAGGTACTAATACAAATTAACATCAGGCAATAAAGACTTACAACGGGACCTTACGGTTTCGGAAATTCAGTTAGGGCTGAGACTTTGCAGGTTAATAGTATACCTTAAGGGTGTCCACCCAGTAAAGTAGTAAAGCACACTAGCCAGAGGATTCAGAGAAAAAGGGCTCTAAGGTTTACGCGCAGCTCATATAATGGACAGCACAGTGGAGTAGCTGAGTCTGTAGTGAAGACGCTTGCTACGCGGGCGCTGCAGGTTCGATGCTATCTCCAGTAACTTTTTAAAAATCATAACAACATTTAAATGAAGTTAATGACCTAAAATATTATGTTACAGCTGACAATGCATCATCAACTGTCACCGAAAATTTTTAATAAAATGATCTGATATGGCTGGAATACTTCCAGGCTTTCTGACGAAAGAGAAGTTTTCATGAATGTAAATGATGTTTCCCAACAAATCTTTTACAAAGGATTGTTCGTATAAACAATATCCTTTTATAAATTATGCAAGATGTTAAAATATTTTTTATTTTCAATGTTTGTATGATAATTATCATTCTGGTGCTTGTATGTATGGTAAAAATTGACAAATAAAGACGATATTTCAAAAAAGAAATTATATACATAAAACCCTGCCCGAAGTTTTGGTATAGTGATAATTAAATTTTTATTTTACTCCCATTAAATATGAACTTGAAATTATCCATTTTTTTAAAAAATAAGGTATTATCTTTAAGTCCACATTTTAATTAGCTATAACAATCATTTCATAAATAAAAAATATTCAATTGACAATCTTAAGTCATTAACTGTATTTAAATGTTGTCATATTTTTAAACATTTAAAAACAGTTATCGGAGGTCGCATCGAACCCGGATCGCCTGCGTGGCAAGCGAATTCGCTGCAGACTCAGCCACTTCACTGTGTAAAAACCAATATATGAGCTGTGCGTAAAACTTAGAGCCCATTTTCAGGAGTCTTCTGGCTAGTGTGCTTTACTACTTACTTAGTGGACACCCTTAAGCTATACTACCAAACTGTAAAGTCTCACCCCGAACTGAATTTCCGAGACCGTGAGGTTCCCCTTGTTAGATAACCTAACTAAACTAAGAGGACCAATAAGAACTGCGATGCGTGAAGCATTAGAGATTTCCTCTTTCTCGAAGCCTCGCAGAAAACCCAAAGGAATTTTTATCGTTATAGGAATATTCACCTGTTGCGTCACCAATGCTCCATCATTGGCACAGAGGCGATAGGATACAAACTCGTTTAAAAGCGTACCTAACACTTAATTTTAAAACTCATTCAAAAACCGTATGCTGGTTTTTCCTCATATTTTACAATAAGAGATGGATTCTTTAGAAACAATTGTAAAGCAACTGATTATTCTGAAATGCATGATGTATATAAGGCTGCGAAATATCTCCGTTTGTTGAACAACATCTTTTACATTATATTATGAAGCACATTTGTCGCATCCAACCAGCCAACAACTTTCATCACAATTTTTAAAGTCTATTAAGGGTAATGAAGTTTAACTTCAGAAAATAGATTAAATCATTCCACCATCGGTGTTATTAAGGACGAACCATGTAACTTTTATCGTCTGTCTCCGAGTCTCACGTTACATTTGTGCATATCTGTTGAGCGTTTTTCTGCTTTTCAGTGTGTACGTCTCACTGTAGGAGTGAATATGTAGACGAAACATTCCGCAAGCTGACTGCGGGAAACCATCTAAGAGTATAATCAGGATTATCGGTAAACCAAGGTTGACACTTTGAATCCGGTATATTGTACTATACCTCAACATGTTAAGTATGATGAACAGAAGAATCGCTGTAAATAGTTTAAGATAAGCGCCTTGAACGCAGGTGATTCTGAAGACAAGACTATGAGTTCTCAGTGCCTACCAAACATATCCCTCAAGGTAGAAGCGAAGGGTTGTAATACTAAAATCTAGTTTCTTTAATTTTCCTTCCTCCAACTAAATAAACTTAAATAGTATGAAGGAAATGATGTAGTTCTTAGAATTATGCGAGTTCGGTTTTTAATGTATTGTATTTTGCTCTATATGTGTTGTGAAATGGTTCTGAATGAGCGTGTCAGATTTTATTATTGTGCTAAAGTGTTTTTGGTATTTAACATTTTAATTAAAAGACAACAAATAAGTGATGTAACAAATACCATATCAAAACTGGTTTTCAATTAATAGAAATTATTTATCACGTTAAAAGTGTTCAAAAAGTTTGTCATTTTTTATTTAAAATTATTTCCAGTAAGTATTTCTAAGTAGTATTTAGTAAATTTTAATCGTTTTTAATAACAAAATATTGTTTGGGCAGTTATTTGGCCTACTGCAAACGAGTAGTAGCGCATTTGTATGCGTCTTGGATTTTCTTTGTTGGTACCAAAAAAAAAAATCTCTTTGCCAGCACCTAGGAAAATCGCCGAGAGGTAGATACACCAGTTTGGTAATTTCATGGCTATTTTCGTTGACGAATTAGATGTGTATCTTGAACTGTTTCTCCAATAAATGTAAAATGCACCTAAAGTCTTCTCATTTAATGGTGACCTCATCATCCGAGTTGTGGGGTCCAATACCCATTTGGTTTCCAAGTTTATTAAATATAGATGTATATAATTCCGAGTAAAATTACATGGCACTTTTAATCCTGAAATTTACGAGTAACAGTAAAGGGTTTTGCCAAGCGCTCTAAACCAATTTTCAATTGGCCGGTGATAGACACGTCAGGCAGTGCGGCTGGAAGTGTTGATTAATTATTGTCAACATCAGTTACGCATGTAGGCTACCAATGTTGCGTTAAACAAAGTTTCTACATGATTAGTTGCTGTGGGAGTACTGGCAGCTTGTATGAATGATAAACAGGATACACGGCTGATGATACATCATGCCAGGCATGAAGCATATGAAACTATGCCGAGTGTTGGCCTTAAACTGTAATGTGCTCTTGTTAAATGAGTCACAGTCAATTGTAATCACAATTTGCGAAGTATCCATAAATTGTTGACCAATACACCTATTCGTAGAAGTTGAAAATGCCACAGGTATACTTTTGAAATACATTCTCAGACCACAAAATGATCCAGAGAGAAACAAACAATTCTGAATATTACTGTTCTAAATACTGATTACATAACAGGTGCGCCATTTTACTAATTAATTATTGTTTCGCATTTTCGTTTGACTCAGCTGAATAAACTTTAATTTCATATTTCAACCAAACTATTCAATAACTATCCAATCATCACCACTTCCAAATTCGTGGTTCCAGTATTACTTATGCTACTAAAGTTCATAAAAATAATAGTAAAATTACGACAGTATTGTCCAGCAGTTCCTAATGGGTAGTTCGCCCACCCCGTGCCATGTAATTTGCCTGTATGGTTGTTCCATGAAATAGCAGGTTTATTCCTACCGTGTAAAGTGGAACTGCAGTTTTATGTGATGTCCGAACCACTAATTGTCCTAGTATACTTCACATGAACAAACCACTGTTTCTTCAGAACATCACGTTAAGACTCCGTAATAATTCCGACCAAAACCGGGATTCGAGCTGTGGAACTTCCAATCCGCAGTGCCTTGACCAGCGTAGCCACCAGACCGCTCTCAGAATATCTGGGAATGAACAGTTGGCTTAGGTAATAAATCTGTCCTAGATGAAACAAATATATTTAATGGATGGAATACTTAAGAACGCAAGTTAGTAATTTTTATTGATTTATAAAAGACGCGAGCAAAGTTTGCTACACATTGACACTTGTGATTATTTCAGCTAATACTTTCGTTTTACCGACACCATTACATAAAACACAGAGCCAAGGTTCTATAATACATTTAGCAACCCCGAATATCTTTACCTTTTATGTTATGCTCGTTTATATAATTAATGAGCTGTGAAGAAAAGAAACATGTGATAACTCGAGTAAAATTCTATGATTAACCACGAAAAAGAGATGTAATTTAGCAGTAGGTGCCAAACATTGACCAGACCCTAGGTAATTATACAACCGAAAGAAAACCTTTCCGAGAGAGGGTTTCATCTAGATGGACCACCAATAAGTGAAGTTTTAATGAGTTTAACTTTCTTCTCATCCACTGAATTTCACTTCCCTTTGAAGGAGCTGACACCTCTGTTCCAGCTGCTTATGATGCCTCCCTACCTCCAGAAATGTTCCCTCTGTTAATCAACTTAGGGTCTGATCCTCTTAGGCATTCTTCTTTGTCTCTGTCTTTACAACAGTATATTTAAAAGAAATTATTAATTTTAAGCAACTGACATTTTACTAATTTCGAATATAAGAAGATTTATTAAACATTCAAACCAGAACTGCAAATACGTAGTATTTAATCTATGGCAAATCTGACAGTCGATTTTATGAAACGTCATTTCGTATCATTTCCGTTATATAATAGACGTGGTAACTTAGAAGATCACTTTGATTTATATTAGTTTTGGAAGTTTTGTAGCGCGTGTGTTAACGTTCCGCAATGCAGAAATACTGCAGTTACTGTGTGGCAATAATCAGCTGTTTATTAGAAAGGCTTGTAGTTCATTTTTAAAACACACATACGCCAAATGCTTGGCTAGCTGTTGTGAAATACGAGCACATGTGGCTGTAGCTGCACGGTAGAAACAACTAATATTATCTTTAAGTCTTGTTAATACTCCAGGAAAAATGAGAAGGCGATCAACAAACCTCGTGCCTGTTTTTGGCCGTATTGGTCTGTATTAAATTTCTTACTAATTTTTTTCCTACAGTTGTCTGTTTTCAATTCTCATTTAATATCTTGTTTACGCGTCAATACTGCAGATTTCGGCGAGGTAATTATGCAGTGGTGTTTAGGCTGTGATTGGTTTGTCACACTCTCATCCCAGTAATTTTCCCATTTTTGTGAAACCATTATGGCCATGCATGGTGTAAAAAGTATCTTTTCTACTGCCAATTTACTTTTTTTCATTGATGTCTACTTTATAATCTGGATTCACTCTATTGTTTCCCCAACAATTTCAATCATGAAAGATGTGGCCTCCTTAAAGTCATAGAAATCTCTTGTGATACTTTTTAAATTACCACCTCTGCTTTAATGACGGATTGGGGGTCGTATTCCAAGTGCTGCCTTCTGTGTGTGCAACGTGTAGTTTGTGTTTGTTATGTATAATAAGTGGATAATTTTGTGAAATTTTTAATTTATCAGGCGGAAGTTGAAGGCAGTTCCAGCCTTCTACTAGGTGATTGCTGCAAAACACATGTAACCTGCATCCAGGACGGAGGTATATGGTGACAGGCTCACAGATCCAGTGTGGAGTCGCTTTAATCAGCGTTATTTAGGTGTTAATATACGTACAAGAAGAATTAGTAAAATTTTGTGAATATGAGAATGTGATATTTTACTTAATGCTAATACTGACCTAACAGGAATGTTCTCTTTCAGCCGTTCTGGTTAATATCTGAAGTGAAAATCTGTCATAACAACGTCATGAAAGATGTTAATTCGGTGACTGGTGCCCGTCGGTTCAGAAACTAAAATTTCTTCCCCTTTGTGAGGGCTGTTCTGGTTTGAAGACATTCACCGCACTCCCGCCGTTCACTGGAGAGTTGTCGTGACGTATGTCGTCTGATTAGAAGTTAGTAACGCGCCCTGGGGACTCATCCCAAGTAACGCGAAAGACTTTCTGTCTGTGGCGACTCAATCGATGGCTGCTGGGACTTTATTTTATGAAGCTGAGCTCGTTGTTGAAAGGAAATTCGATTTTAACGGTAGTAACTCTGTTCAGCCTCAAACTGCGTCCGACATTGATGTAACGTGACAGTGGTTACGTCTTTCAATACGTTTGATTGCTTAAAGAACTATCTCGCTGTAGACTCGTTTGCTTTCGATTGTCTTTTAGCGTAACTTCAACAACAATTATGCAGAAAATTGATGAGGTATTTATTATATTGATGAATATTTATAAGAAGAATTTCACCCAAGTTTCTATTTTGTGCAAAAATACCTTGAAGTGCTATCGTTGGGCCATTATCGATACGGTTACAGCTACATTCTTATACTTTTCCGCAAGATCACCCACAAATGGTACGTGGTTATAAATCTAATGCAACTGGCGTATGGACTGTAGAAATCACTGGATGATTACTTTTCAAATGTTATGTAATGTTGTCTAATTGACAGAGCCAATAGGATTACTGACTATTTGTCATGATTTTTTCTTAATGTCCTCTGAAGAAAGCAAGAGAATGATAGCTGAAACGTTAGGTTTGGACAAACTGACGCTGTTCCATCCAGACAACCAAGATAACATCGACAACGGCGCAGAAGTCACTCAATCAGCTACTGGCTTCTTTTTGACGACTTGGACTACTAGTTTGTATTATTAGAGCAAGAGAATGATTAATCTGTTTGTAACAAAGCATCGTTCTTCCTGATTTCTATCAAACTCTGTCACATTACAAAACGCGGATCACACATATCAAAAATTCACATGCCTTAGCGTATAGATATTTTCAAAGCAACTATCGAATTATTTAAAAATAATCTTTCGACAGTTTTGATCATTCTTCTAATGTTTAACAGATTTAATGTTTTGTACGTTAGACTTTGCGAGGCCACGGATGTGACAGGTGGGTAACCGCTACTGCACGGGTCTCGCATTTCGAAGGACACCATTTCAGTCCCCGGTCGTGGTTTCGATTTTCCATTTTTACAGAAATAATTCCAGGCGATTCTTGGGATACTTTCTTGAAAAGGCCAAGCAGAATTCCTTCCCGTACCTTACGTCCTGTGATATATCGGCTGTTATAACCTCCACGTCAACGGGACGTCAAGTCCTGATAAATAATGATATTTCCTTCCGCCACTTTCGATCTTTAATGATAAACGAGGATGCTGGTTATGCCTATAGATATTGTTACGAGTAGAAAGCGAGTTGCGGAAATACTATTTTTTAATGAGGTGTTTATATACTTTGATACGTTGTAAAATCAAAGTTATGGAGGATTGTAGAATATTCTTTAGAAGTTTGTTTGACTGGCTTGTTGCATGCGGACACTAGAGACTCACTGTGAAGGTATACGGCTGGTGAGTGATTGTGTTTGCGGAGGAGAGCTGCACTATTCGTGTGGTATTGAGCTACCCTGGTGTAGCCGGCGAGTTGCTCGCCTTAGTCTGCCCCTAACGAGCTGCTTCCTGCCTCACAACTCCCACACAGCACACTCCCTGACGGAGTTCTCCTTAACTCGAGGGCTAACGAGAACGAGTAAACCTATCAACAAAGTATTAGACACTCACAACAAGAAAACCGACTGTGAACTTAATAGGCAGTGAGAACTATAATCAGAAGCGATTTTTGGATTTACTGTGACAAAATGCATGACCAGCTCGCATGGCACAGACGGTGTGTGTTCAGCGGGCAGAGCTGCCAGTTGAAGAGGCAGTCACCGTGAAATCTCGGTTGAGGACTGCGAGTTTCTTGTTTCGTTAAAAATGTCATTAGAACACGAGATAATTATGTCCAAATTTAGAGCACCAAACAACGCACTTCGTTCCTTACAACTTGTAATATCTGACGAAATTTCTAGAAACTATTGCTAGTTTCTGTACATTTCCTTGAGGGAATCTTCATGCTGTTTATCACCGTGTCTGGAGGGTGAGCGGTAACGCTATGGCCTGAAAATCTGGAGGATGCGGCTTCAGTTCGCCTTCCGGCCATCCGGATTTCGGTTTCCAGAAATAACTCAATGCGAATGTCGCTATGATTCATTTTAAAGGCCATGACCGAATTCCTTCCCGTCCTTTGTCGTCACCCTCTCCCGGCTACAATGAAATTGAGCATTAAAGACGTAAGTAATATATATATATATATGATGAGTACTCAAGATTAGACTCAGTGATACTAACCCATTAGTAGAAAACTTCACATTGAAGACTCGACGTACGTTCAAGTTGCTCTGAATTCCTGTGGCCTCAACGGGCGCAACATTAAGCGTGCTTCGTCAGAGCGTTGTGAAAATCGGCCTGTGCTTGATTGTGTCCATATTATTTGAAATATAATCCGTTTAAAGAAAGCGTAGAATGAGGGTACATTTATCATAACTTTAAAAGTCTTGTGATCTATTGCATTCGATTTAGATTTAACAGAAGAGTAATCTGACCTAGAATTCATGATTAATGGACTTTAGGGTTATGCCGCGTTGTTTATAAACAACGTGGCATAGCCCGAAAGTCTATTAATCATGAACAAAGACGGCTGCGGAAGTCCTACTGTGCTAGAATGTTAGCAGCCTAATGTGTACACGGTACGCCTACCAGCGAACTTATACTTCTGTGTCGATTAGAAACATATACATGACCATAAACTTTCCATTTCAAAACACCCACAGCGGGAAACATACTTCAGATGTTCAAAATTCCTTCTTCTCGTTTGTGAATTGATTATTAAAGATAACAACAGCTCCGTGCTCTCTCTGTGAAGAGCAAGAGAGTTTATCACAAGCTTAGTCACAGATTAGGTAGCGACTGCGTTACGTGTAATGTGGATGTGTTATGTGTGAAATGTTGCACTGCGCTAATTAATGGCGCCGGTGACTATGGTGATGAACTCTGACAATAGCAATATCTCAGCTCACCACATAACACCAAATAGCGCACCGAGCACAATGATAACGTTCCAAGCCGGCAGAAACAAATACACAACCAACTGCAGTAAACTTAACACAGAATACTTTACAGAAAATTCTGTTCTAGTTTTTAATGCAACTTACTGTTAGTATAACTTTTACTGAGACCTTATTTTGCATGTTTTGAATCTCTGAGCAGTTTTTATTGTAGCAAGTGATTTGAATAAATGCAAGCAGAGATTTCAAATGTTCGTGTATGAACTATGGGTGAGAAATAGGAGGAGAATTCAAATAATGCTTTCATGGAAAACTCTTAGAGTACTGTCACTTTCCCGTTCGACTTACAATATGAGCTCGACGTCACTGATAACAACTCGTCTTAGCAGAAAACTTTGTAAAATATCCTCCCGTCAGACCACCGTGAAAGAAATAAGTAAACGTGATTTTTATGCGTATTGGCTTCTCATTTCATTAATTATAAACACAAATATGCAGATTTCAGTATGAAGCATCAAAGCAACCTGCTTAGTAATCATCTCATGACATGCAACTAACCCTTTCTATCATCTGACAAAAACACATATTCAATTTCTGATACGGCTGATGAACTAGGTAACCTAAAAATGTTGAAGCAGGCGATTGCTCAATAGTTTCTTCCATGTAGGATTCACTGATAGTCATTTGCTTATCCCTTGGCTGACAACGTCACAATAAATCTCCACGGTAAACTTGTACACTCCACTCCTATACATTGCTGTTAAGTAAACTACATATGTCTGGTGACTGGTATTGGCGTTTAACATTTCCTCCTCTGATTTCATAAGGGCTTTTCTGAGAACTTGTGCTGATAGATAAAGTTGTTTAGACAACTGAACGGTCTGATGGCTAAGTAGTAACGTGTCTGACTAGGCATGCAGAGTCTGAATACCAGTTTCGGCGTAATTTTCGCAGGCTTTTAAGCCGACTTTAATTCTCACGAATTTTTGTTTGTGTGAACTACGTTTGGAACGCTTGACGGATTGGATTTCACACTAAGCTGTAGCTCTCATTTATCCATCAGTACTACTGGGATAGGTTAGTCAATGAGACAGCTGGAATTTGTAACATATAGAAAGTCTGCGACTGTCACTGTAAGAAAATTTACATTTTTTTTCCTATGCAAACTGCCTTTAAAAGGATTTTCTGAGTCACAGCTTATGCAGTAAACTTTTTGACTGAACCTGTCAGCAATAACTGTTGAGGATTTATGATATCCTCAACAATCAAGATTGCTAATTGATTAAATTATAACACTTTACATTTTGGTATCTTCTCGTTCTTAAAGGCGGAAAACTAAATACAATTCCAGCAACTCCAATAAGTTAAGTACACCATCGTACTGAAATGTTTAACACAACACCACTCATTGTCGTTTTATGGAATGAATACTATTTTCCATTTACCAATTTTCAATAAGTGAAATATGCCATGAACTATTGAACTAAAAGAACTATGAGATTTTTGGGGGCACACCATGTTTCCCTACCAGCTGCTGGTTCCAAGTGGCAGGTGAGAATGTGGAAACCGCATGCCCTATTCGCACGCTCCTCTCTGTGTTACCTCCTGGGAGTCGCTGAACTGTCATGTCGAACAAAAACTCAAACCCTGCAGCACACGGAAACCAGGCGTCCGAGGCCAGACTTCATCACAAAACACATGCAATGGGGAAAAGGAGAGAGTTATTGCGTGTATATTTCACTGTCATACAGATAGGTGTACTTAACGGAGAACCACGAACAAAGCTTCATCTAAGAACATCCTTAAGTTAGAAAAAGAAATAAATACTTCGCAAATGTTTAAAAAAGTTATTACTTACATTTATCTGCATTATGTTTATTTCTATAGCTGATTTTTTTGTCCTACATTAATCAGTCTCTCAGTTCCATTACTAATATTTCTGTGTAATTCTGTTTTTCGCTCACATTTTCTCTAATCCATATTATTTATTATTATTATTATTATTTTAAACCGAACCCTCCGTCGTGCATGACCATGAGACGTTTCATACTAGAGGCTGTTTTATGTGTTCAAGAAATTGTGATTTTTTTTTTTTTTTACCTTCATCCCAGATAAATTAACAATTATTCATTTCTCGTCGAATTAAATTTTTATACAACAGTAATATTTCTAACAAACGTATATTATATTTGGATTAAAAATTTTAAAACAGTATAGAAAATATTTTCCATCATGCCTTACAATGTGAATCGCTGATCGTAATATTAATTTTTGCAAAACGGAACTCTTGGTAAGAAAACTATTTAGAATGACATATTTTACAAAAACGGTGACCATATCTATATCTTGTATCGGCACTGAAATATACTGTTTATGACCTCTGATTTCTTCACCATTTCGCTTTTTTCATTTTTGTGGCTCCACTCAATATTATTTGCCATTCTTTTTCTCTAATGCTTGTTGTCTAACCACCTCGTGTTAAAGAGAACTTATACCCCATCTAAAAATGTTATGCTTAACCTATTACTTTACTAAATGCTATCTTCACTCTATTACATTGTAAGATTTTGTTGGACAACTGCATCCATTGTGAGTTTTCATCTTACTTAAACGTGAAGCTTTCAGAAATACGATTACGCACTGTAACCGTATAACCTTGAAATGTGGTTGTTGGTTGCGTTTACTTACACATACTGTAAGCCAATATAAACTCAATATTATATTTCGTTTTGATCACCTTGAAAAGTTTGCGGATTCGGTCTGATTGGACGCCAAGGGCAGATGACCCAAATTAAATGCTTAAAGTCACCCAAAATGAACCACACTTACATGAATTAAACTTTTATGGGTACACTTACCACTGATTTATTACGTTAAGGTTCACAAGGATGATGCACAACACGCCGCCGCAAACCACCAGATATATGTGACTCGTAATCGGTCTCCAAGATCTTGAAGATTGCAAGTTCGAATAAATGGTGAACGCGATCATTCAGCCATAATTACAACCACTCAAAATACAGTACTCAACTGTCCACAACTCTTATTCAAGTTCATGTCACACTTAAACTGCCGTTGACATCGCTACTGTTGTAGCTGGTGCGTTTTCAAATGTTCAATTAAACAACTTATTGTCCCCTGGCACATGGCACAATCCAAAATCAACTCAAGCGCGCAAACTTCTCCGTAACCACTCGCCATCTTTTCCACCACTGTTCAACCACTGCTCCTGCGATACTCCATATCGCACCTGCGATATCGCGCATATCGTACATATCGATATTCGCTCTGTGGTGTTGCAGCAGTCCTGGTACTGTGCAGTGCAAGCCAATTAAACGAAGAACGAGAGGTTACTCTCTGTGTATTATCACAAATAAGGGCCCTGGTGGGTAAACTGCTATTCCTAATGGATAAAAATGGCTCAAAAACAGTTTTAGTGTTTTTTTCTGTCATTTATTTGTTGCTTGTCGGTGTCTGTCAAATAAAAATTAAGTTGAGAAACGACACAGAAAGTAATTTTTTTGTCTAGTGAAACAGTGACTAACGTACATTGTATCTGCGCAGTCTTGAATAACTTATTACCACGTGAAAAACTGCAACTTGTTGCAAACGATTTTAAATAACCGATTGGCTCTCGGGGACGTATTTGACAGCTATGAGTATAATTTAAAACATAGACCAATCGTTATTGTAAAATATATCCCGGGCGAAATTTGTTAAATCAATTTACCCTTTTCTTTGAAAGAAAATGTTTGTAAATTTCACAGAATTGCTATGCTGTCTTACTTCTGCAATTTCTGTCGGTTCGCTGGCCCACGGAACAGTCTCTATAAATGTGTGCTTAAGATTTGAAACTTTCCTTGGTGATTCGGGTAAAAAAGGACTACCTTCGGGCCTGTCTTTGAGTAACCTAACAAGAAATTTATGGAAGCTCTTCCCATTGAAATACACAAGTTTGAAGCTGATTACGCTTCGCCAACTACGCTAGGTGCTCTAGGAGCCAAGCTTTTTGTCTTCACAAGTTGCTCCCCGACTTGCTGCGTCCGACCGAACTTCCGTATTAAGTGGCAGGTGGTCGTCTTAACGCTATATACTTGAGGCAGGTAGGGATTGCCATACTTTTTGTTTGCTTCTTCAACCATCCCAGCTTACAGGCACAAGTTTGCAATAAATCGCCTTAAAACCGTAATCGTGACGTCACGTGCGTTAGGCCGTGGTTACATACTGACCCTTCTTTAATGCACAAAGCCAAACTGTTCGACCACTTTAGTTGAGACCGAGCTTGGTGAGTCAGCGATAATGCTCTGGCGTCTCATTTGAGAGGACACAGGTTCAAATCGCTGTTGGGAAATTCAGATTTCGGGTTTCAATGCTTTCCCCAAATCAGTACACGCGAATGTCGGGATGGTTTCTTCAAACTACCATAGCCGAATTTCTTCACCTTCCTTACCCCCATTCATTTTTCATCTCTAATCATCTCGACCTCAAAGACTTAAGCAAAAACAAAACAAAAACTTTTATTAAGTAAAAATATCGCTGTAAAAATATGTCTGTGCAGCGAGCTAAGAGCACGCAGAAACACGCAGCTTCATTGCTAATCTTCAGTTATTTTAGTCATTTTATGGTGTAGTTAAAGTCTAACTTCTCTGCTGGGAAACCTAAGTACACAGAGGAAAGGAAATATTATAGATAACCGAAACTTTGTTTCCCTAAAGTTTTGAATTGGAATTATGCTTTAATAGAACTCACTTTCATGCCGTGAATAAGCGAGTGAATGGCGTGAAGTAAGCTTGCTATTCGGAGCGATACATATCTGGGCAACCGTGAAATCAGGTCAGACAGTTTCATCAGCCGTATACAGCATTCGTTCTTTCCGCAGAATGGACTCTCAGCCTAACAAATTACTGTCCTCCACTGTCACTCGACGCTGAAAACTAATATCTAACTCCTCGCCAGTATGCTTCTAACTTATTTAATTTCGTCGGCTCATAATAACATCTGCTGGTGGAAGTAATTGATTCTCTCAGCTGGCGAACAGTTCTCCTTTCCAAGTAACCACATTCGTTCTTTATTATTTTAATAATACCGTTATCAAGGAAATAAGATTTCTTCCCGTCTGAACTAGCGCTTATAAAAATTGGGTTCGTACAAAATAATTGCGCCTTAGAATGAAATTGATTCTGCAAATTAGTGATTGAACTGATGATCCTGCGATTAAAGTTTGAGGCAATACTATAATTATAACACATTGTGAGATCTTCATGCGCTGTAATAAGATATCAATCATGGTACAGTATCAAAAATGTAATATAAAACGTTCTGTGTAATTGACAAAATTACGTCAAACATGTTGGGACACTACGATCCATTTTGGTATCATCTGGCTTGTCAGATTCCCTTTCGTTTCGATCCAGGCAGTGAATGTTCTTCAGCGGTGTTAAGTTCTTTCTAATTCCGTCAAGAAATTTACTTGACACTAATTTTTTTGTAAAATGGCGGCAATAACCGCCGCTGTATGCACACTAAGAATTTCAGCTTTTAAAGTTCCTTTAACTTCCGATTGCTGCACAAATTTCTTTCAGTCCGAGGAGTCAAGATTTCTAACTGTATTCAACATGACATGAGATCATCACACTTCAGTTAACTTCAAACAATTGAACGCACTTCAACATGACGCGTTTATCACGATATATTTGAATGTGTTTGCAGCCTAAGATGGAAGTCATCGGAAAAGAGATGGTTTGAACCGGCGCGGCGTGTAGTTAAAGCCACTGAAGTATGAGACTATGGCAGGTGGTAGTGCGAACTCGCACTACTCCAGAACAAGTGCCATCAGATACTGCCTTCATACGAGCGTCACTGCCTATTGTTCGCTTAAGATATGAGACAGATAACTATTTTTAGTTTGCTGGAAACGTTGGGTCGAAATGTAGTCAATAGAATGTTTTTTTAATACATTAAACTGAACCAGAAGAATAGATAAATTTAATCGCCATCAACTAGCAAGAAATAATTTTGCATGTAATATGCGCCATCTACTCATCGTTTTGAATGGCTAATTATTTCTCACTATAATCTTCAAGGAAAAAGGTTTTGCTGTTTACCTCATTTTGCGAGTTAATAATTTGCATCCAAATTTTGTTGTAGTTTAAATATCATCACGTTGAAACAATCCAGTTACTAGAGTAAATTGTTTTGAAATGCGAAGCCCTGAATAGTTCATCTACTGTTTTCCAAACCAACTCAAAAGCGTTATCTCTCTAGAATCAACACTGTGCAGTAAAGAATCATTCAATGTATTCGTTTGAAATGCAACGATAATATCAATAACGTAGTTACTTACAATGACAGTTATTGCACAAAATTCACTATCCAGAGTTCTATTCCGCTAAAACGGTGTTTCTCCATCAAAAATCCGAATCATTTGTGAATGGCTATATGCACTCTCAACCCAAGCAAACCAACAACAAGAAATCCCTGCAGCAGTGTTCATTGACCTCCTCATTTAGAGATTTAAACTCAAAGTTTCGTATCCTCTAACTTTTTCACAAATTTTTTGACTACCTATTATCCACAAACCTTTATCTATTTCTATGGTATTACACATATGTGAGTTACATTTATCAGACTAGTGCACCTGTAACAGTGGAAGTATGATCTGCGAAATTAAAGCATTTCACACCTCAGGTGTTCTCTACTCAAATATGAGTCAGAACATAAATATTACAGCAAGTGCAATATTGCTACAGCAAAACCGTATTTGAAGTTTGAATGTACCGCACTATATTTTTTTTTTAAACTGATTCTACCATTTACAACTAATTTCCAAAAAGTCTACCAACTTTGAAAATATGATCGTGTACTAACATCATCCACCGAAATTACTGAAATGATTAGATAGTAAATTTGAAAGCAATTAAAAAAAAAAAAAAAACGTTGATCGTTCATTTAAGCAGAGGTTCGCACAATATGGAACACTTCCTTCCATGTCTTATAGGATTTTTCTTGCTGATGTGTAGAAACAAAATAGTTTAACCATTCAACACATCTTCTGTCCTATATTTAAAAACCCAGTTGAAACCTAAATTAATTTAACCCCCGATTTCATTTATATATATACATATATAAATGTCCAACATTTATGCTTTGAGACGTTTTTAGTGATTTTAAACACAAACCAGATGTACAAGTTAGCATTATTATTTATCGTATGGCAATTCAGACACTTTTAAGAACATTGATAAAATATATATAGCCTAATGCAACATTACAAGATTAAATACTTATATCTAGTTTATTAATATAGTTTATTGATTCCTGAGTTGCCAGCAGGAAGTCCACAGGATCACCACTGTATGATCTTATAGGACATTCTTCAACAATATTACCAATAGTCTGAATCTCTCCGCATTCGCATAAGGGGGATGGTTGCTTGCGCCATGTGTACAGGGAGTGTGCGCATCTGCCATGCCGAGTTCTGATTCTGTTGAGTGTGGACCAAGTTTTACGAGGTAAATCAAAACCTGGTGGCTTTTGTGTAATGCAAGGTAAGCTGCTGTTTTGCTGTACAGTCCACTCCTGCATCCAAGCTTTGGTGATGTTAAAATCTGCACGAATAGCATCCCTTGCCGATTTCATTGGCGGTTTTCTAGAGTGAAGCCTGTTGATGTTGGCATCCTTAATATTTTGGTTGATCGGTAAGTTTCTGTTGTCCATTATTCTCTTGTACTCACGTGTAAGAGCATTTATCTGACGCAGGTTAGGTGGTGGTATGTGGCTCAGTATCGAGAGCCATCTTGTGGGAGTTGTCTTGATCACGCCTGCAATCATACGCATAGCGTTATTAAGTTGGGTGTCCACTTTTCTCACGTGCGGGCTGTTCAACCAGACCGGGGCACAGTACTCGGCAGCCGAAAAGACAAGACCCAGAGCAGAGGAGCGGAGAGTGGAGGCCGATGCACCCCAGGAGGTACCACATAGTTTTGAATGATATTGTTTCTTGTTTTTAGCTTCTCAGTCATTTTCGTTAGATGTGCATTAAAGGATAATGTTCGGTCAAGGGTACCACCCAGGTGCTTTGGTGTCTTATTGTGGGTAAGAATGGTTTCTTCGAACCGTATGTTAAGTTCCCTTCTAGCGAGTTTTCTACTTAGATGGAAGCAGGTAACCTCCGTTTTAGAAGCATTGGGCTGGAGTCGCCACCTACGGAAATATTTTACCATTGTTTGCAGGTCTTCTGTTAGGATTTATTCAGACGTTCCATTGACCTGCACCTCGTGGCGAGAACCCAGTCGTCGGCATAACCAAACTTTTTGATCTTGTTTTCAGCATGTCTGTGATATATAGGCTGAAAAGGAGTGGAGCAAGCACTGATCCCTGCGGTAGTCCGTTCTTAAATTTCCTCTGAGTGCTGATATCACTGCCCATGACAACCTAGAACACCCGGTCATTAAGCATGTTGTCCAACAGGCGTGCAATTATGGCTAGTGAACAACTGTGCGTAAAACACGCCAGCTGCTGTTAAAAAGAGAGAGGAGGTTTGGCAAAGAATGTCTTGGCTGAACAAACATTAAAGACGGTCTAGAGATAAGAGGCGAGAAGAATGTCTTTCGCTTTTAGCGCTCTACAAACAGCGTATTCTCACAAAATATTTATCTTGTATCCTCACTCAAAAAATTGTCTAGTTGAGCAGCATATGTTCAGGTCAGAGACTTTGAAAGCATCGTCCGTAAAAAAATTGTTTGTATTTTTAACTTTAACTTATCTTGTTGCCATAGAAAGTGTTCGAGAGATATCAGTCTTTTGGTTCACTTAATTTGGTCTATTTCGTGCTTTGGAGCCCTACAGTTCCAAATTTTTCCCGACTTCTCTCTCTTTTTCAGTCTGTCGATCAGAACACTGATATCAGTCAAACACATGCAAAGATGGTGTTGGTAGGTATAATAGTAGCTGGAGCTATTATCGCAAGTGCTAATGTGAATACGTCATTCTTTGGCCTCTCGCCTCGCAGTCGGGAGGACGGCGGTTCGAATCCCCGTCCGGGCATCCAGATTTGGGTTTTCCATGGTTTCCCCAAATCACTCCAGGCAAATGCCGGGATGCTTCCTTCAAAAGGCCATGGCCGAATTCCTTCCCATTCCTTGCCCCCATCCTTGCCCCCCATCCTTTCCCGTCTCTAAAAGACCTCGATGTTAAAAAGAGACGTAAAGAAGTTACAAAAAAAAAAAAAAAAAAAAAAAAAAAAAAAAAAAAATTCTTTGGCCAAATAACCAAAAATAATAATAATGAAAGATATAGTTTACGATTTTACTATGGCATACAAGAAAAACTACTGTTCAGTACTTAAATGTAGCAGAGAGAAGGTTTGCGGAATTAAAAATATTGTTTACAACTTAAAATTTCATTTAGATAAACAAAAAACTATTGCTAACTGTTTAACTGCCGAACATTTTACTATAGATACGCAAGTCAAACATCAACTGTGTACTTAACTGCAACAACGCGTGTTTGAGAGAAGTTTACACATTTAAAAACAATCTTTATAACTTAACATTTTATTTGAGTGCAGAAACAAAACTACTGTTGACTACTTAACTACTAAACATTTTATTTGGTTGCACAAAAGGTACATCTATTGAGTATTTAACTGCTACAACGTGCGTTTCATAGGAGGTTTACTGAAGTAGGTACAAGCTGATCGATTGTAGTATTGTGCTCCTTTGGACAACCCATGCCCATCGGGGTCAGTTTCGCAGTCGTAAATTCATCCTCCGCATAGGTCGTGGCGCCCCATAGCTATCTCTCCGTCGGCTTTCTTTCTCAATGTTTAGAGCTGACACCTCTCCGCATTTTTAGGTGGTTTTTCTTCAATTCTCCCTACGTTCGGCTGATGCTACTTTCAATTTTCTCCCATGTAATTTAACATTTTCACTTTATAATTGTAATAAATTTTCAAAATTTAGTTTTATGGGTTTTTGAAATAGTCTTAAATAGCTCGCCGCATTGTATTCCATACGGAATGATGTTATTTCTCCTCAAGTTACACGATACACAAGCGAGGTCCGGTCTCTAAGGACACTGCACGTGCATTGATTTGCCGTTTCCTTACCCGACCAATGGCGTCCATTCCCCGCGTCGACAGTTAGGCGGGAGATATTCCTGCTAATATATTTGACCTTTCCTAGCTTTATTTGTCCACCCTATGTCCCCCATTGCTTGGTTTTTAAGAATTAACCGTTACAAACTGGTCGGTTTTCATGTCGCTTGCAACTCAGGGTTGCCTCCCAGTACTGTAGTTGGAAGAACCGTTCGTGTCAAAAATCTTGGTTTTGAGGAAACATGACGCAGTTTCGCTGAAGGGTTACAGAGTGTCTCTTGTATTAGTTGAATTGAATGGTTCAGATGACGCAGACCCGCCAGTGACGTACACAGTCAACATGAACTGCAGCTCTAACCATCTCTAATCACAACAGCACACACAGCTCACGACAGATAATAAACTCAAAGCAGAGATATGTCTGTCAAATATTTTTCGCGCATAAAGGCACGGAAAGATAAACCCGTAAACCAATCATTTTCCCTTTCGCCGATGTCAACCTCGTTTATGAATGAAAAGAGAGCGGGAAGGGAAACTGCAGTATAAATTAAGATTCAGAGAACCTTGCAATATATGTCGAAGCAGACATGATCATCGTTGAAATATCCCATGAATTTATTAATTACGATTGAGCTTAAACCTAGCAAGTAATTTACCTCTATTATGAGAATTCTTTCTCCAATTTGTTTCACTGTTCAAATAGAGCGGTCTGGTGGCTCTTTGGTTAAGGTGTCTGACTGGGGATCGAAAGGTCCCCGGTTCGAATCCCGGTCACGGCTGGGACTCTCATAGGCCCCTAACCCGATCTTCACCTCTACCACGGCCTGCCGTGCAATGTGAAGTACGCCAGAACACTTCCGTGGTTCAGATTCCACAATAAACTGTAGGTCCCCTGTACCCGGTACGACTACCAGGTTAGGTGAAGGTGGCTACGACGGGGACTGAATGTGCAGCCAATAGAAACCATGTCACCAGGCCATTACGAGCACGCGGAATTATTGTTATCCCTCTACAAATTAAATTATTCATCATCTTTCCCGATGATTCCTTTAGTTCCGTTACTCCCTTATACGCCCACCAAGTGTTGATATCAGGTGTTACTTTGGTGTTTTCGTCATGTCACGCACATAGTACTTGCTATTCATCCCTCAATATTCATGCAGATTTCACCTGCACTTTGTACCTGATACAGACAAACCACGCTCTTTCCTCGCCTGTTGTTTTTCCAATGATTCCATACACAGTTCCCTTTTTATATCAGTCACTGACTGTGTATTGCTGCAATTTCCACGAATATATCTAGATACCTGCAATGCGGGCACCATACTATCTCACCACAATCACGTTACGACCTGACGGAGGTACGCAGCTGAGCGGTTACGCTCTGGCCTCACATCCGGGTGGATGCGGCTTCGAATTCCCGTCCGGCCAATCAGATATCTGTTTTATATGTTTTCCCTAAATCGTTGAATGCCGGGATGGTTCCTTCAAAAAATTCAAGGCTGAATGCATTCCATTTCCTTGACTCCGGTGCTTCCCCACTTATAATGACCACATCGTTGACAAGAGGTAAAGCTAAAAAAAAATGATAAAAAAAAAAAATGAAGGATTCCATCTCCTTTACTTTTCTGGTACATCCCTTCATCATCCACTCCAATACGTAAGACATTGAAACCTTTCCCTACTGCCTTCCCAAAGCAACCTGGCCAAATGATATGCCAAGATATTCACATTTTGTGACTTCTACAAGTTATTCACTTATCACTCTTCACTTATACAATGATTAATTTTTTGTATTTGTATAACAAATAACGTAACGCACTTATCTTTTTTTTCACTGTCGACCTACAAAACTAAATAGCCTACCCATATCCCTATGTATACGAACACAATCCTCTTTCTTTTTTAAAAACCCATTGTGTAATATTACGTGAACCGTAAACAACCTAACTGCTGGCACTAAAGAAACATCAGAATCGTCCATCAGCATAATGAACAGGAACGGTACCTATGCACTATCTGGAGTCACTCAATTCCATTTCTTTTGATTCCGCATTTCGCCGGCCTCGGTAGCGTAGGGGCTAGAGTACTGGCCCCACGAAGGTCGCCGGTTCGAGTCCGGCCGAGGGCACGGGTGTTTAAGTGTTATGTGTTAGTGTGCTTGTCGTGTCCGTCCTGTGGTGTGTCTACAATTACTTAAAAGATATATATACACGTAGAGAAACTGGAAAACACTGGATGAAATAAACACATACTTGAGCTGGCTGTATGGCCCAAGGAAGCCAAATGCCATTAAAAAATTAAAAAAAAAATCTGCATTTCTCACTCCGACAAGTTACATTCTAACGCTTCTACCCAGGAAGACACATTGCAGTTTATCCCGGTAGCTTTAACCTTATTCGCTACAGTTATATGACTTAAATTGTTAAATGTGTAGTGTATACCCAGTGCCATACTATCAGCTTCGCCTCTCTTATCAGTTTCGTCTCAAAAAACTCTCTAAGAATCAGATGGATAATCTCTCCTAAGCCAAAATCGGTGAGTTCCAACCCAGTTTCTTTCGTCACAGAACTTTTTGATGTGGTTTAAATATCAAGTTCTCAGCCCACCACTGGCGTCAAACTTCCTTTCTTCCTTTATAGACTGACACTGCCTTGTCACATTTCCATTACTGCGGTACAAAACAAGTCTCCAAATTAACCCAAATAACATATCTAGGTGGTACAAAATCACATCTACAGTAATTAACATATCTGTAGCAATATTACCTATACCAGTCACTATACGACTTTTTCTTACGTGTTTCGCTCGTTACATCTTAGAGTCTGTTTCTAATTTCTACTGATATGGAAAGCTTTCGCTCGTGTGTTTCACGTTGCCACCATTGCACAAAAACACTCTCACCCTTCACATCTATGTAGTTTTATTATTTTACTGAGAAACAAAATAGATGAGTTTGAGGAAAAAAACCTGTGACAGTAACATACAAATGGTATCCATGAATCTAAAATATTTCGTGCTGTCATATTTAGTTCCAAAGTGCCGTTTTAAATTAGGCGACATAGATAGCTGTACTTCCGGTTTGATTAGGTGTACAAATCTGTATGAATTATTACAGTATGAAGTTTCTAAAAAGAATATGCAGCACTGTGCGAACACAAGCCTTCATTGAAAGCGATTATGTCTTGCGATGGAGTGAGATCGTCGTCCCCGCTACTTTTTTTTTTTTTGGCATTTGTGAGAACTTCCGGTCTTAAACCCTATCCAGACCTAAAAAAACACAGTGTGAACTGCCCAACTATTAGTTAACCTCCAATAACGCAGATTCCTTCCAAGAGTTCTTGTCTAAAAACCTTTTGAAATAACCAATTCGTCTTCCACCCTAAAACCATGAAAATCCCAAATCTGGATGGTAGCGCCGAATTTAATCTGGGTCTTCCAAAATTCCAGGTGAGAGTGCAGCCGTACGTAATGAAAAAGCGAAATAATATCGCCTGAAGGCAACGTGTTTACATTTAGCTGATAAGAACTATTTGCATATGAAAATTGTTGGTTTCAAACGCTATACGAATGTGGCAATCCAATATTTTTTTTTCATGGTACACGAATAAATATGCATCCGGAAATTCTAAACGCACGGGAATTGATAAAAAAAAAAAAAGATTGGATTGATTTATATATTGCGTATTGATGTATTTCAGTACCCAAATATAAAATAAAAGAATATTACCGTTTTCAATATAATAATGGAGATTTCATCAATATTTTCACAGTTCGTAGAAATAACCGTTCGTGCAGGCTTAAACGTGTTTAGGTACAAGTAAAGCCTTAAGTTTAACTTTGTGTAGATAAACCCAAGATTTCAAACAAATTTCAGTTTTATTTTGGAATATCAATTGCCTGTTACAGCATAATTAGGAACATTACTTGCAACTATTTTTTGTAGGAAAAATGGTAGGTAATTCCCTTGTTAATGGTGAAATAATAAATTCTGGAGGGAAGAACAGTTTATGCAGTACTTCATAGATCACAATGGCACACGGTTATAGGATAATCACTATTAAAAATGGCCTCTCGCTAAAGAAACATTAGAATACACGAATGGCGTTTGACTGCAGTCAGTCAAATACATGACACACATAAGAAATTTTGGTCTTATCAAATAGTTGTTAAAATTATTAGGAAGGATATTGTAAAATATGGTAAACCGTAAACTGATCTGAGTCTAGTCTGTTTGTAATGCGTAAGCTGTGTTGTTAGTGGTCGCTGACGTTGCGCACGTGTTGGACAGCCATCGCAGTTTATGCGGAAGGAAGCCCGCTTGGACCGATCACACGCGCTGTGCGAGGGAGCGGCGGTCGCTAGGCAACGCGGTACAGCGCCGGCCAAGCGACACGCCACACCGAGCCGCCCGCTCAAAGGGCGCTCCGACGCGACGCAGCTTGTGGGCCCTCGTTCCAATTTCCCTCTCTACGAAAAAACAATTTTGCGATGTAGTTATTTTTTAAATAAAATCCCGACCCGTCAAAGTGGAGGCACAAACGGGCGCTCAATCTAGCGTGGGCTGCGATAACGTAGCAAGTCACAGCTCTGTGAACTGTTTCCGCCTCTCCTCTGATCTGACGTGAAACGTCGGAGGCAGAAGCCAAGCCAAAGGCCAGCGATGCCACAGTAACGCCGCTTTTTCCGGATCGCATTTTCGGCACCCGTCAGGAGCAGGGTTGCCAACCACATTTTGTAATTTTGTAATAGAGAATCATACTAAGAATCGCTAAACTATTGCTTAAGCCTAAAGTATGCGAAAATGCTTTATTTCGGGTAAAATACACAATTCAAGGAACGGAACGCACTCATCCGTAATCAATTTTCAAACGACTTATTAATGCTTTTGGCAAATCGGAACGGAAAGCACACTCTTCAAGGGGACGAAAGAAATCAGTAACACGACGCAACACCCATATACCGGTATTGTTAAAACGTGTATAGCGAGATGGGAGGAGACCGTTTTCGGCCTCCTACCTATCATTCGGGAGGACGAGGGTCAAACTTCGTTCGGCCATCCTGGTTGAGGTTTTCCGTGGTTTTCCTCAACCTCTCTAGGCGAATGCTGGGATGGTTCCCTACAAGGCCACGGCCGACCTTCCATCCCCCTTCCCTCCCCGTAGAGAGTAGTTTGGCTGAAAAGAGTCTCCTGTGACTCTCCAACAGCCCGCCTCCCAGCCTTCAGCTGGGAGGAATGAAATCGTAAAAAAAAAAAAAAAACGTGTATAGCAGGCTGACAATGAATGTGTGAGAAATTCTTTGGCTTTATAACAGTGATCTGTGGAGTTGGTTTTGCTTTGCTAGCAATGTATGTATTGTGAAGAAGAAATAACGGGTTGAAAGATTAAAGAACGATAAAAACGCGTATATGGATATGGTGGCCACAGGCAATTACAGATTATTTTTGGTAAAGAGTCATTCATTGACACAGGTATTTCCCACAACATATTAAAAGGATGATTCTCAGGTCGATGGATTTGGCAAAATTATCCGAGCAAATACTTCTGCTGTTACCACAACCTTTGGTCGGCCTTCGCCAAGCGTTTGTTCGGTGCACGGCACACAGCTTTTCAGTTTGTTGCTTTCAGTTGGTACTAAAAACTTCTTGTGCTTCTCACACCATAATACCATCTGGTATACCTTAACCATTTAATAAAGAAATACAATTCCCCGTTTAACATCGAGAATTCCCTTTGAGTGGGTGCAGATTTTTGGCCCCGCCGGAACTCGACCACTGCCAGCCAGGTGCGTAGCCTTTGATTTTGCCGCTCTATATATCCGCCTGGGAGCAGGCTGCCCGCCCGCCCGCCCACTGAAAACTTGGCCGGCATTTCCATTCGCAAATTGCGCAGCCCTTTGGCTCAAAGGGCCGGGCCCGACTTTCTGCACCCTGCCCCTCCTTAATTACGTCATTTGTATGCGATGCGATCGGATGCGTCCGCAGCGGGCGATATTAACTGCGCGGTACTGCCTCCCCGCGGGAACTGTCCTCACCAATCGCATCCACCGACAACACGCATACGGGCCGACGCTGTATCTGAATTCCTGTCTAATAGTTTTCGACAATTACACTCAGCAAGTTGCAGAAATTTGTGCAGCCTGAGAACAGAAACGCAGTGTTGGCTTATTAACAAAGACACTCTGGCTCACTTGTTGCGTACTGCTGTGGCAATTGACACGGTGTTAGCAGGTTCGAGTCCATGTACTGTTTGGTGACCAGCTTGTAGAAATGGTGGTATACAACTCGTAATTATCGGCTTGTTTATGAAAGATCTGGGCTGAATAGGACACTTCATATCTGTCATATAAGCCCCTCGTATCTTTTTGGTACTTTGTCTTCCATGAAGAGCGTTACACTCGATTACCTCGTTGGCGCTCTTCGGAAAAGTAGGCTCGAAAGGCCAGTACCAAGTTCTCCTGTCTCCACTATTTTATGCAAACAGCACTTTAACAGGAACACTGTAATAACAGTTAATAAGGATAACAATTCCGGGGTAGGCAGCTAAAAACCACCGCAGCCCAAATTTCTCCAACAAGCTGCCTTTCACATTAACCGCACGGCTCTAATCAGTAGACTTTCGACTTGAACAAGCTTTTATAATATAAACAACTATTAAATTCAATAATCTATTAACAATGGTATGAAAGTTCCTACACTATTCTTGTTCAAGACGTTTTTCCCAACTTTTTTGTGTCGGCTACCTTCGATAAGTTTAGTCATCGTTGGCATGGTGATTTGGAGCTATTATTTTAGAGCCCTTGCTGATGACAAGCGTTTTATACCGCCAGGTCGAGCCAAATGCTAATGGGGAAAGTGAAGTGCTGCCATCTGTCTATGAAACGTGAAGCTGTGTTCAGCGTGTGATAAGTGTATTTTTTGTTTGTAGATGTATAGTTACTGATGGCTACTGAAAACCGCCTAATAACCGCAGTCAGTAAGGCCGGTACGCAACGGTCTGGGCTCGTGCCCGGCCTGTTGTACCTCCCAATGCAGTAAGGGAGTGTCCATAAACTACGTGGCTTGGTCTATGGGTGGGGGGGGGGGGCTTCGCTGAAAAGCTACGTTGGGGGAGGGAGTCCGATACACGCCATGTAGCTTTTTATTCATAATATCACAGTTAAAATGAGGTACAGAACACTCAATAGTATATAAATATTTATTTCCGTCATTTACTTATCTCCGTATGTAATTTACGGTAGTCTGACTAGAGAAAACAGTACAAAAGTCTACTGTAATCAATAGGGAAAAAATCTAGGTGCTACGTGGAAAGCCACGTCAGGCTACGTGGGGGGAGGGGGGAGTGGGAGCTACGTAGTTTATGGACGCTCCCTAACCAGCGCCTCAGTGCGTTGATACGTAACATTGCCGGATATGTAACTTCCTTTACTGTAATATGTCATTATAACCGAGAAACACCGAAGGGTAGTTTGGCTGCTGATGTGGCAGACCTTTAATTGGCCACGCAATTCGGCTCTTTTGTGTCTATCCTTACCTAAGCCGTTAATCCAGTCTGCTAAAGGAAACCTACAGATTTTCGTGGAACCCCAATCACATTACGTCGTAGTATTTCAATTAGACAAGGGAAAGCGCTGTCACAAGTAAACTCCACTTTAAGGGCCCCTAAAATTTCAGACCGATATCAGGATTCGAATCTGGGAACTCGTCGGCACCAATCAGGCAACAGACAACTAAAAGATTTTATTTCTACAGCCACTCAGAATCAGAAAAATGAAATACGATGTGAGTTATCCTGTTATGTACGATCGAAGGAATCGCGTTGAAACTAATCTCACTTCCTGTTCGAATCACAACAGATATTACAATCTTACAAAGTGGTTATATCATTACTGCTCATTTATAATAGAGTAGTGTAAATAACTTGCTGTTTCACGGAATGTTAGCAGAAGTAAATTACAACAAGGCTCGCTAGCACACTCTAAAAAGCACGCTAGTACGCTCTACTAGTATACCAAACACCCCTGGAAAGAGACACGTGTTTTCGAACCATATTGGAGCGTCCATAAACTACGTGACTCCGTCTGGGGGGGGAGAGGGGTTGGCTGGAAAGCTACGTTGAGATACGTGCGGGGGGAGGGGGGTTTCCAAGACAAGCGATGTATCTTCTTATTCATATTATTTGTTACATTTAAAATAAGGTACAGAACAGCATGCGGATTAATTTCTATAATTTAACTATCTCCGTATGTAATTTACGATACTCTGATAAGAGAAAACAATACAAAATATCTTCTGGAATCAATAGGGAAGAAAGCTACGTGCGGGGAGGTGGTTGGGGGGGGGGGGGGCAAGAGCCACGTCGGGCTACGTGGAAAGGGGGGGGGAGAGAGGGAGGTTCACAGAAGGTCAAATTGGAGCTACGTGGATTATGGACACTCCCTGTCGCATTTGTTCCTTAACTAAAAGAGATTTACTATGATAATTCAGAGTTATTTGCAACTGTTGTTAGTTTTTTGATACTTAGCTTTAAAAGCAATCTTCAATTTAAACGACAATGAATCCCAACGACTGAAAGATTCTTGATGTTGAAATCCATCAGATACACACAGTTTAGGCGAAGAGATGAACAGAAATGCTGAAACTGTGTACTAAGTAATGTGGTAAAGTGTAGTTACACCAATTATTACTCTTAATCTGAAAAATTAAGCTACAGATGGTAATATAAGCATCGTCTACAAGCTAACCAAACTTTGATTCCACTTAACAGTTAACTATGCGGCAAAGACAAGTAACTTGCCGGAAACTTGGAACAATAACACAACACGTATTTCTTTATATTCACGATTTATACTCAGAATGTTGTATTAATAGGATGTTTGTATTTCGAAAATGTGTGGGATTTCCGCCAGTTCACGTAACGAATCAGTTAAACCTTCTTTTATTTCAACACCTCTTCTAGTGTGCCACCAAATAATTTTCTGTGTGAAAAACAAAAAATTGATTGCGATCTTTGCTGAAAGTGCGAGTTCAGCAGTTTTGTTGCAGTTGATTAGTTTATAATTCAAACTTACCGAAAGAGGGATGGCATGCTGAGTGTTTCCCTAAGACATTTAATTTAACATTTATGCCATATTATTCGTTTATCATTATTGCTTGCTGCATCACTTCTTAAATGTTAGATGCCTCTGGTGGTCAAAGATAGTATTATACCTCACAAGAGCCACAATCATAGCGTTGGGTGATACTTGGATTTCTCTGTATTTTTTTTTAAAAAAAAAGATCTATGGCCAGTGTTCCGTGCAGTCCAGGAGGCGCGGGATGGCTGCGGTTGCTCGTAGTGCGACGTCGTGAGCGCCGGCCGTAGCGAGCGGTTCTGCATGGATTGCAGTCGGCTGTGTACCCCCACCCACGGCAACCAAATTTAAGTAGGCTCCAATAGACTACTATTTTTTTTTTTTTTTAATTGGCATTTGGCTACGAGGCCATATGTAATTTTGTAGTTTGCAAGTATGTATTGGATCACTCAATGTATTATAGATTGTCCGTGGTATAGACGACACAAGACAAACACAACACTTAATTAAAACCACCCATGCCCGAGGCCGGACTCGAACCGGCGACCCCTGCAACGCGAGGCTAGCACGCTATCGCCTACGCTGCCGGGGTCGGCTACACTGCTATTCCTGTTTGGGCAGTCGAGGAACTGTTGTATTTAAGAAGAATCGGTTAGAGTGCTAGAAACAGCGATCCTACCAAAGAATATTCCTGAAACGTCATTGGATTTTCGGACATGTGCAAATGTCTCATTTTCGAAATATTTAGCAGCAATGCATTAATTACAAATACGAGCATAAGATGAATAAAAAGCGGTGAAACTAGCTTAAAAAGAGTAGAGTTCTAAAAAAAATAGTGAAACCCTAGAAGATAATTTTAATTTTGTCAAAATAGTAAAGATCAGTTGCAATTAGCTACGGGAAAATGTTATGACCGAAAAACTAGGAATGTGACTTAGACATCTAAACTGCAAATAGTTCTAACGGCAAGTCCTGCTCCAGTGTTAATGCATTGAATGGTATTTCGACGAAAAAATCAAAGTTAGTAATTTGATTGCCATTTGCACTTTGGGAAAATCCTGAGTTGTCAGAATTCATGACTTTAAACATAACAGGAGGATTGATCAATCAAAATTCAGGACTTTAGGGTTGCCATAAAGCTGCAGAACGCGATATGATTAATAGAAGGAGCAGTCAGGTGGCAATAAAAATTAAAGACGTGCTCCGCGGATGCTGCAAGAAACATTCGTTTCATCAAAAAATATTCCTTTCTATGGATAGAGTGTTGTGTAGATAAATTGTGTTGTAAACACTGGAAGCTTTTTTTCCACTCAATCAAACTTTTTTTTCCGTCACCTTTTCCGAATATTAGGAATTAGCTGCCATTGATGATTTTTAATCATCGTCGGCATGGTCAGGTTTGGAACTTTTATTTTACAGTCGCATGTCCTTATACCTACTGTCAGTTCGTACTGTGTAACGAAGGAAGTGAAGTGTTGCCATCTGCGACATGTGTAACTGTGTTCTGTGTGTGATAAGTGTGTTTTATGTTTGTGACATGTATATATTATGAGTCGTTGATGGCTGCGGAAACCTGCCTATAAACCGCAGTCATGAGTCTGGAGGGCGTGGCCGGTCCCGTTGCATCTCCCCTATTGAATGCGCGGTGCCTCAGTGCACTAAACCACGCTGGTGGGTTATAATCACGCTTTTCACGCCCAGTAAATATTTTACCAGCTGTTGTAGCTTTATCAGTGCCTCATAAGCCAGACGAACGATATTTCTCTTCCAGAATAATGCAAATGAACTCTTTCAAGTTTTATTTGCTTAACTCGTAAATATGTTAACAAAATTAAATGTGCATCAGTGTACTGGTATTCCACTTGTCTCTGCATCAATTCGTTTATGTTGTTTCTCACATTTGGTAATCAACGGAAGCTCTTAATATATTTAACATTTCCTGTTTGATTATAACTATTTCCTAACAGTGGCACGAAACCGTATTTAACTTCCTCATAGGCAATGATTTTTAAACATTAAACGATGAGAATACTGTACAGTTTTTATATTACTTTGAAAGACCTGATGGTGAACTGTCCTGGTATTCCTTTCCCTCTGCGTTGCGACTGAATGGGAGAATATGGAAGGAAGGTTTGTTCCCGGCGAGATAATACAGACGCGGAGCGAGCACCTTGCCCGCTCCATTCTCTGCTCAGAATAGAGGCCACAGCAGAGGTAGGAAACCTGTCTCCTGCAAGACTTTAATTTCAGATTTTTACATTCTAGAGTAGTGCTTACTTGACAAGAGAAAAGATATTCTCTGTTACTAATGAAACCTGAGCCTCAATTCTCCCGTGAATATCATTTTCTTAGTAAATGACTACTTCAAACGTGATGAATGTAAATCTTGGTGTTCCTTATCAATAAACCTATTATTTTAATGATTAGCTTATAATTTGTTTATTATTCGGCCTCGGTCTTATATATATTTTTTTAAATAAACAAAGTCTCTTAAAATACAACAATTCACAGTACCCACAAATTGTTGCGGTCCGTAAATGGCAGTGGAAATGTTCACAATTCTCCGTGATTATTCATGCGATTCTGTTGCTAAACATGGGGTTTAGTGTAACGTTAAAACATAGGAAATACAGCAAGACGAAGAACTCAAAAACAAAGAGATGTAACACTCAATCTGGTATTCTCGATTTTTATTTGCTTGGTAGAAAATTAATACAGAAAGAGTAGCAGTATATCTTAATCGAAGCCTCATTCCATCTTTAACTTCGTAGCTACAAAGCTGATTGCTCACCTACAAAACATATTCCAACCAAACATGACATTCAGTGTCACTTTACTCATAATATGAATTTTGAAAACGCTGTAACATTAACTGCCAGGGGTATATATTCTTACAACTTATCAACTTCTTACGATTTGCAAAAACTGCTTTCTTATTAGAAATTTACACCTCTGATGCAAATAATTCTATTACCAGACGCATAAGAGTTACAGTTAAGTAAAGAATGCTCTGTCAGATGACCTCGGAAGCACAAACTATTATAGGCGTATGAAGTGCAGTAACTGGACTTTATTGAAGTGTTTTTGTCGCTTGCTATGTGATGTTCCTTGAGGCAGGCATCCCGCCAGCTCCAACGGCGTTACACGTCTTCCAGACGATCCGCAAACATAAAAGACTCAAACGAATAAACAAAGCAAATATGTCGTTCGTCGTGGCGCTGCGCGGAGCTGGGGTCGCCGTTATCTGATTAGATCAGCTGACTACCAACTCCACCAATAAAGTTCAAAATCCATGGAAGTTATATAATAACAGGAACTTTTCCACTTAAGTCGAAAAAAGTAATAACGGATACTGGTGTTTTAGAAATAAATCCTGAATATACTATTAAGGAGCAAGGTAAGTTAAAAATACAATAAAGAGGTTGCTATGGAGACTGTCAAGCATAGGTGGAGATTACTTTGACCATTTCTGCCACTCCTAGAAATATTATTGAGATCAAGTCTGGATAATTTAGGCTTACCATAGGACCGCCGCAGAACTACCATTTCATCAACGGACAAAACATTATTTTGGTTGATAACTAAATACCAATTAGTTCTCCGTTGTGGTCAAGTTGGCAAAGAATTTGATGTATAACCATACACGGAATGTTTGTGAGTAAACATACTGATTTGAAAATCAAGAACTCGGGTTCAGAGTGATTAATCAGTTAGTGGGCTATTTTATCCAGATGAAACATCCAAGAAGGCTCAAGTTGACAGTGTACTACTTGGTCGCTCTAAGGAAATGCTGCCCAACCAATTTTGGTGACGAGCCATAATTTCGATTCTAAGTTAGCCTGCGGGCCACATAATACTTGTCTACAGGTACAATAGATATTTAAATGAATAAAGATATAAGTAACATAGTTAAATTATAATAAAAAGTAAAAAAAAAAAACATCAATGAGACCTTCGCAGAGGTTTTTGAGCTGGAATATTCTACGCCGCTGCTGTTGGCGACCAGCTTTGTTCTAAGGCATTTTGCAGAGTGAGCTATATAATGTATGCAAATATGGTTAGAGCCATTGTTAGAAAACTTGACATGTAACAAGATTGAAGCGAGAACAGTAGTAGTGCCACAGATTAGTGAATTGAGAGCTTTATTTTAAATGGTGATTCTGTTGCTAGTTTGCAGTCAGAAGTTAGGTTGTTAGCGTACTACGTAATCTCTATAATGTAATCGGCCTTAATGAGAGTGGACATATCCCACTTTCTGACTGCAGAAATTGTAAGAGCTTCCATGTGTAGCTGGCATATGGAGGGGCTCTTTTATAAGCTAAAACCAATATGTTACACACCAAAACAACAGCTTTTAGACCCCGTATTTGAATGCAGTATCTGCACTTAAAATACTTAGATGTCAGCAAAGTTGGTGCTAAGGTATGGAAGCCTGAATGGATGGATAATTAGTACGAAATTTCCTTATGGGCGTGGTCACTGAATCATCACTAAATATTGCTTACATTCGATGAGTAGAAAAGCAATCTCCTTCACTGGGGTGGACACCTAAGATCTTAAACGATTATTCCGACACCAGGGCAGCCATAATTTTACGTAGGGCTCCGTACTGCGATTTAGATAATATTCCGAATAGTTTGTGTTTACAAGATATCACTGTGAATATAACTTCTTTTCAACCTACCATATATTTCAACGTGAGTCCTTGAAAAAAAGAGTGGGAATGCGGTTATAGAAACATGACGCAGATATAACAGTTAATAGTGTTTATTGCAAAAACTAGTTATTTTATGTTGGTCCGCTAACTATATGCATTATGACAAACTGAGGGAGACCACAGGTTACGAGAGTAAACCAGAGACACACCAAACCTTAATTATCACCTTGAAATAAACCTGCCAATAAATAATACTTTAACACGATACTTTAAATGTGAGTCAACATCTTCAATATATGACACCATTATGAAAAATAACCAAATAAAGCAGAAGAAACGACATACCTCATAAAATGAGGCTTGCAAGGACAGATTTTTTTAAAAAAATTATGGAGATTTGTGACACGTGGGGAAGCCCATTGCATCACTGGGTGCTATAAGCATCAGAGTGCCACTTCGCCCTGGATGAAGGGGAATGGGAAAAGGAGCGAAAAGGAGTTGGGCCTTTGAGCCTATAACTTTCTCCCTCAGCCCTTAGGGTAAGGATTCTTGTCAGAAGAACTTGCCGCCTTGGTATTGCCTTCTTTTATTTGCTGTTTCCGTATAAGTGTAAATTTTACTTTTTATATTTTTCGTTTCTGTTGAGCTCTTTTTTAATTATTTTTATTTTATTTGAATTTTTCATTATTATTGCTTTGTTTTTTATTTTTTCGATGGCTTTTTAAAGGAACCATCCCGCCATTTGCTTGGAGTGATTTGGAGTAAACGTGGAAAACCAATATCCGGTTGGAAGTATAATCCGTTTTACCTGGTTAAGTAGAGGTTACTGTGGCAACTACATCTTTGCTGCTTGAATGTGTCTGCCGAAACAAAATCAATTAATATGGTGGAGTCATCGTTTAGCAATTTAACTTAAATTTTGCCATATTCAAGAATTAATGATAAGGATAATTGTCACCGGACCATTCATTAGCTGCATAGCAATTAATAAACAAACTATTATTAGAAACTGCGAATTACTCTAATAAGCTGAGGTTTCCCCTCACAAGCTGTGTATTAAATTGACTGTTGGGAAGATCATAAGCTTTTCAGAGTAATTCTTCCGATTTCGCTTGCAGTATGAGGCCGCGAAGGACGCTGTGGATAGCAATTTTGTGTCTTTTGGACCGACACACTTCTCTCACCTTGGCCATGAGTTCAGTACTATGCAGCATGGACAATTCGTCGCTCAAGCAGAAACTCGGAGTACACAACATACTTATCATCCCAAAATAGTAAAAATAAATTATTCGACTGCTGTTGAGCGCACGCCCCGTGGTAATTTCCACACACAAGCCTACTTTTACCGTCTACGTAAATTAATTTTAAATTATTTCAGCATTGTTGGAAAATCATTCATAATTTCTCTTGGTAATTTATTCCAATCATTTACTTGCTCACATACACTGGCGGAAATTAAAAGCTCAAAAGTCAGACGGAGTTGTAATAAATGAATGAAATTTGACCACAAGTATCCTCATATCAAGAGGATTAAATGAATAAAAATTGAAAATTTTACATGTAATAGTATAAGAATTACGGGAATATGTTTTTTAGCGTGTAAGTGGTGAACAGTGTGGTGTCACATGACACTTTTTTTTGTACACAAGTTCGCGTTGACCAAGTGTGCCATGGCGAATGGTGACGACCCTCTATACCCAAACGTCTAACTGTGAGAGAGTTCGGAGAGTTAGCGTGTTTGAAATATGTGAATCATTTCGTTAATTCTCCCAAAGGATTGGCCGTAGAGCAATGTCAGTATACAGACATTTTGTACAGTGGATTAAAGAAAACTCTAGTACTCCTAAAGCAGGCACAGGTCCATACAGGACAACCGCACGTGAAGATCGCCAAATTGTGTGGGCGGCTGTTGCAGGCAGACGAGTGACTGCAGGTCAGATCCAAGCAGTGGTTACAGAGAGAGCCACCCCTCACCCCCCTTTTACCGACCCCGAACGAATGTAAACCAATTGCTTGAAGTTGATTTCATTTTCAACATCGCCTATCCTGATGTAATGCAAAACGCAAATGGACACATGAATGGTGTACATGTGTGTTAAGAGACGAGTCTCCATTCTGTCCATGGCAAAGTGATAATCGAAAAAATATACGCAGGCGGAGTGGAAAAAAGGCTTAGCCTGCTGTGATTTCTGAACGTCACACAGGTGAAGCCCCTGGTGTCATGGTTTGGGGGCAATCAGTTTCGACAGAAGGACTGAGTTGGTTGTTGGAGGAGGCACAATGACAGCCCATCACTACGTGGACGCATCTTCCAACCGGAATATACCCGTTCTGATACTGTGACCATCATCACAATCCATACCTTGCAAGGAGCAATTTCGACCACTCGGTACCCAGATTTGTCCCCAATACAGCATGTCTGTGATGCCAGGAGTAGACACATTAGATTACATGGTTATCCAGCACAAACTATGAAACAACCGACTGCATAAGTCATGCAGTTGTAGAAAGATATACCCCAAGAAGACATTCGAACACTTATTGACTCCATGCAGGCAAGGATCCACGAATGTATACGTGCTTAAGATCGGCGCACTTCTTACTGTATATAAAGGTAATTAACAGTCTGATTTGTTATGATTTATTAAGATTTCTTCTGGGTAAGATCCTGGATATATCTAAAAAGTTTTGTAAAATTCCATCATTTCTGTCTGGGTGTTTCACTTTTAATTTCCGCCAGTGTAGGAAAGAAAATTTTCTCACTCCTTAATGCCTGAATTCGAGTGCCAACTTGTCGCCATGGTCATCTTTTCCCTGCCATGCACTTCTCCTAATTCCTCCCTCAACCCATCACCAGAATATGCCTTGTACACTCCCACCACTCTATTCACCCTCCTCCTGTCTTCAAGTGAACACATTTCAGCTTCTTCATGCCATCAGTTACTCATTGTGTTCTGCAGTAATTTAGTTAGTAAGTTTTGTATCCAGTTCCCTTACTTCTCTCGTACATCCTCTCATTCCGCTCTCGAATAAGATTAGGATTTTGAAATGTTTTCCTACCACTTATCCAATGTGTCCTGCAAAGTTCAGTTTATTTATGATGTTATGCCGACGTATTTACATTTAAAATCTTCAACAAGCAATTCCTTCGCCACCCTATAATCACGATGATCATGAGAGAATTTCAAGAAGACAACCGGGTTTTCTGTTTCACCGGCGTTGCTTCCTCTTTGCACGCCATTCTAAACGTTTAAGGAGTATAATGTTGTACCATTTGTTCATTACATGTGAGAATGCATCCAACCCAAAGTCATTTTTCAGAAATGTAACTCCTTTTCACTGATTGTCTGTTTGCTTTGATAACTTACTTCAGTTGCTGCGATAATTTCACGGAAAGTTATTCAAGTGTTTTTGTCTGCGACGTGTTGCTCGTTCTGGGATGATGTGATTGACTGTGGTTCAATACTATTTTGTGACCTCCACGTAGTAGTCTATGCCATTTGTATCCTGACGCTTCAAATCGTATCGTTGCCGAATTGTGCACAAACATTTATGCTGCTTTAACACCTTAAATCAGTAAAACTTTAAAATCATGTGATGCTGAATAGATACATGAATCTGTGGTTAATTGTTCGCGATAATAAGCAAACTGACGTTCACATACTTACTACGCATCATTACCGCGTAAATGATCTTTAATGTATCTCTCAGCTATTTCAGAAGTCTGGTTATTATTTCTTCGTCCTCCTAGCATAATAGGACATGAAATTAACACGTGAAATCGATAGCATTGAAAGCCAGAGTGCATGTCATAGATTGTATTTCCAAGAAATGTAAGTTTGTCATTTGGATTCTACAAATGATATTATCTTTCGGAAGCATTAAGTGCAAATATTGTAAAAATTGAAAAAGAGTAACTTGCAGATATTTCTTACAGGATTAAAGTGTTTGCAACTAGTTTAATAAAATAAAAATAAAGTCTCTTTTTATTTATATGCAAACATCGGGATCTTACTCTGACTGCTATCAAGTATTTCTCAGCCCAAATTGTTTAGTTTGTAAAGATGAGAGAGACGTCATTAGGGAAACAAAACACCGGAGTAACTGCTTTTAAAAATCTTTCTCTCTTCATTATATTAGCGTCTGGGACAATCAGGACATTCTCGGCAAAACATATCACTGCGGAATAAGAATGTAGACGAAATCGTCAAATTTTAAAATATTTTTCTTCAGCTGCCAATTAGTCATCAGTTCCAGTTTCAGTTAACGATGATTTATTAGTTGCCTGGCAAGAAGTGCCCATGTGGTCGTAATGACCTCGTGAAAGAGCTTTTACTGACAGCGCAATCCGCTCCTATCGGGTATAGGGTACCTACAGTTTAACTCGCAATCCGAACTACTGAAGCGTTCTGACGTAGTTTACACATCAAGCTGTGCCAGAGGTGATTATCGGGTTAAGCGCCTTTGAAAACCTCAACCAAGACCGGGATTCCAACTGGGAACCTCACTCTCTCCAGCCAGACGCCTTAATCACTGAGCCTCCAAACCACTAAGATCAAATTTATGATGGCATTTACACTTTTGCACGTGTTTTCTTAGGTCTAATTTAAACGTTACGTTATTTGACATTCGTTGAGTACTCTGATAGTTAAGTAATAGCGTCCTTCTGTGTCATAAGCAGGTTACACTTGACGATTCACGTGGGTGTTACTTTCGATACAGTTCCATGGCACTGTTTTCGACTTTACTTTTCATCTTATAAAAAGTAAACTAACATGGTCGAAATGAAAACGATTCAACTAACAAGAATGTTGAATCTTAATGTAAGACACAGCTTATGAAATATGTTGCCGACGTCATAGGTCACTTGAGCCTTTTAAGCACAGATTTGTTGAAGATTGCGTTTCTGCTTAGGCTCAAATGATAGGGGAAATCACTATAATGACCCACGGACTTGACCTGTCAACGGAGTAACGAATGCTTTTACCTCCAGCCATATTGCGAAGAAGACTCTTTGGAACAGATGCCCCGTAGTAATCATCGCTTAAAGCCGTTCCGTTCTGCGTATAATTTATTTCATTTTATCGTTCTTTGGCTTTCCTATCACGACAATGGAGCGTAAGTCTCATTTCTTTAGTTTGCGCTTCTGAGGCAAGCATTGCTGATTTCATTTTTAGTAAGTATGGTAATAGAAATGTTACCACAAAAAGCTTTAAAGTTTAATGATGCCTCTCAAACAGGATATCGCGAGGAGGAAAGATTTTTTTTTTCCCTCAGGGTTTCACAGTTCGTCAATGTATGTGTTATTAGAGGCGGGAACGAATAGGGGTTAGGAACGGGAAGGAATTTTGCCATTGTATTTTGAAGGAACGATTCCGCAATTCGCCTTGGATGATTTCAAGAAACAATGGAAAAACGAAATCTGGATTGCCGGACGGGAATCTGAAAATAAAACTTTTTTGCAAAGCAGATTGTTAAATAATTTTCAGACGTTAATAATTGTGTCAACCACGTGAGTTAACTAAAATTTGTCTGTGACCATTGTTGATGGAATCAGAAACAGCTTCGTACGTTTCTCCGTAGCTCGTAACAGTCGAACTTCATAAAACTGAAGTCCTCGACCAGCCATGCGTCATTAAGAAACGTGATTAAAACCGCGCCATATCGGTTGGTTTCAATTCCCTTTTAGCTTTGCAGCCATAAACTCCAATTCATTTCCCGATACAAACAAAATATTACGCCTGACTGTTGTCGTAATACTGCTTACATGTTGGAGTGTAATCTGTTTATGTGTATTTCTGTTTGCACGTTTTTTCGCAGGCTGTTAATCCCTCAAGAGTATAAGCCTTCAGCACATGAATATTATACATTCATAGCTGGGCTGCCGCCGTTTGAATTACAAACATTCCAATTTGTAAACAACATCCAGCGGTTTCATAACTGAAATTTACTAACGCGATTAAATTTTCTTTAGTGAAAAATTTATAATCTCCTGTTTTTTTTTTTTTTTACATTAATCTTATGAAACTTCAGTTCATTATTATTATCCTTTCACTTCGATGATCTGAGAACAAAGTTCCACAAAATAGTTTTTAAATGCTAATCTGTTGTATAAGCGATTCTCATCCCTTTTTAACCAGCAAATTTGTTAAACATTTTCATCTATGTGTTTATCATTAACATTTTTAACATATTGTACTGTACCATTCTAACACAATTAATCTTAAAGCAAGTTTTTTTATTTTTTATTTTTTTTTTAATTCCTACGGAAACACAGTTATTAAAAGTGAATTACATGTTGAATAGACTCTTAATAGTTATTATAAAAAAGTAATATTGTGCTCACGTCCCGAAAATTACAGATTTTCATCTGATCGTTGAAATATTCGTTTCTCTTAAAATATTATATTATGGACAGAGTTTATACTCGCTAATAGCCTTGTACATTAAGAGTTCGGTATCCTTTTTATGCAACATTCTTCTTAAATTATTAAGATATCTTCAATTTAATTAAAATTAAATTTTTAGTATTCTGGTAGCAGACCACTTGTTCCATGTTCGCTAACCACAGATGGCCCGCGAACCACAGGCAGAGAGTCGCTGAGTTATAATACAATGCTTGACTGGTAGGCGGTTGATTCGTCACAAATTAATGTCTATATCTAGGCTGCTGAGAGATGAGATTACTTAAAATTAGCATTTTAGAGTTCGACAATGTCGAGGTCATTAGCGTCAGGAAAGCATGGGTTACAAAGAACTGAATGGAATTCGGCCAAGGCCTTTTGAAGGAACTGTTCTCGAACGATGTTGGAAAATCACGGGAAAACAAAATCAGGATTACCCCTGGACCGGGAATCGAACTCGAGACCTGCCGAGCGTCAGACCCGGTGAGCGGTGATAGAGACATAGTTTGAGTCTGTAACTTCCTCTTATTGGTTGTAGTACTGAAAAGGGCGTTGTTACAGTTGCGTTCCTCGCTGTCACACCTTTAATTCTGCCTTCACTTAACCTTTAACCCACCACGATAGTCGAACGAGACCAAGTTGACCTAGCGGCTAAACACAGAATACTAACCATGAGGCACCTTCGCGTGGTACACGTACACAAAACAAATTGTGCTATAGGCGAATATGGGGCTAAGTTCTCTTTAAAATCTATCTGGTTTCAAATTAGGAATCCCCAATCATACATTTTATCGTGGGCTAATCGACTGCAGAGAAAGAAAATACTGACAGACATTGTCAGATTTTTGTTCTCAAAAATTATAGATCAAGAGTTACTGGACACAGTAAATGGAAATAAACGTCGAACAACGGACACAGAAGGGACAGAAGTATTTAGTATCTTGACCGTTGATATCGCTTAAAGGTACCAAGAAAATTATGTTGAAGCCTTGATTTTAACTCATATTCCGTCGAAAGGTCAGTTATGGCGCTGTTCGATTTTAATTTTACCGCTTACAACAGTGTCGGGAGATTTCGTTGGTTATGTTCCCATCGGATTTCGAAAATGAAGGATCTTCATTAACTCACTTCTGGCAAGAAAATATAGTTGATTCTAATCTAAATGGATGTGTATCTGTAGTTAATACGGATGTTGATATAATAGTAGTAAACCTTATGGGATGAATGATGTTTTTCATGACAGATATTACTTTCTGTAGGCATCTCCAAATCCCGACCAATTGATATCCAAATTGAATTTCGTGTTTGCTGGTAATTGAAAATTGAACTTATACCAACGCACGGAAAAATGATGACCGATAAATAATTATTACAGACATTTCCATTATTTTTATTAGGTGTAATAATTTAGATTACGCTCGTCCAAAAATGAAATATTCTTTTGATTTGAAGCATAGCAGCTGTAATGCGAAGCGATTCGATCACTACGCCTTCGTTGCCTGACCGAACTTCGGCATAGCGTGTACCTCACTATGGGTATGTGACTTTAGTCAGTGTTCTGAAACATGCTTACATTTAAGAATTAAATGACCAAATATAATATGCGGTTCTGTTCATGATAAGCTAACTACCCCTATTTGTTGACGTTTACGCAAGGAGAACTGCAAACCGTCAGAAAGACAGCCTGTCACGCCGGCCATTGTCAGAGCAGTCCTCGGAAATAACACGGGGGCGAAAAACTGCCAGGACACATCCACTACACAGTACTGTGTAAGGCTGCATTCAGACAATGAAGTTTGAAAGCGTGGAACATTTGCGGTCACTGTTACTAAAACCGAAGACAAGCCAATAAAAGTTTTATGACTTCTTCACGACATTAACTGCTACGTTATCTGAAATCAGTTTAAGACTTTCACTGTTATTTCAACAATAGAAGGATAGAAGGCTGAGGTGCTTGACAGAAGTTAAATTCATGTAAAGCATTCAAAATGTAGGTATATCCTCGTTTTTAGAAGTAATTTAAAGCTAATTTTGCAATTGTGATCTAATACAGACGGTGGTAACTTCTAATTGCATACCTAGACCCCGACCCTATGAAGACACTGGCCTATGATCATGTATTTAATCACAATGAAGCTCACGCTTCGGTTACAATTTCCCTAGTCCCCCTTTCTTGCACCCACCTATTTTACCCTCTACAAATTTCAACTTTAAATTCTTTCAGCGGTTTCGGCAAATAATCCATTGTATAGTTTTTCAGCACAACGCAGTTGTGCGAGATCTGTTAAAGCAGACTAGCTAAGGAGTCTGAGTAATCCTACTTGTAGTTATCGCTCCTAGCACACCAATACCATCTGCCCGCCACCCACCGAATTTAATCTCATTTGCACATTATTTCGTAGCGTTTCTGCAATACATTTCATTCTAATACACCGTCGAACTCCTCATTGCGCGATTTTTCAGAATCCGTTAAAATAAATGTATGTTTCCGAATATTCACATTTGGTTCAATTGCTCTGCACACACAAGTGTTGCGAATAGATACTGTACGGTAAGAGTACCTATTGTCGACAGTGCATCTATACTCTTTCAACCTCCAATTTAAGGAAATACGATGATCCAGAAAACAGTGCATTAAACCAGAAACACTGTTAGCTGAACTCGACAATCTAAACGGATCGTAGTGTTAGGTGATAGTCTTGTTTTGTCGATACGACGAGCAGTTGTACAGGGTAAGCTTAACATAATCGGTAGCGATATCGTAACGTCGGGAAGAATTTAAAGTCTCAGTTAATGTAAGTTTGATTTACTTTGTACTGTACGTGAAGATGCAAATATGATCACGATGAAATAAATAAGCGTATGCTTCCGTAGTTTAAAAGAAAAGAATCTTTCAGTTGTGTTTAGTCTTAGCGTCGAATTTAGGTTCCGGATTTAAAATTGAGCTTCAAACATTAACTGAAGAAACCTTGCACGCCGTTCAGAATATTTAGTTTCTTATACGCTACGGCGCGGCGCTTGGAACCTAAAACCGTGTTCGTTTTTACTACATACGATGTCACGTTAGTAGACTGTAGTTACGAATATTGTCCCACTGGCACATACTGAAGTCCATCGCTTGCTAAGTACTTGGTGTAAAGTCTGCAAATAGTGCAGAGAAATACCACACTTTTTTTATTTGCGTACTTAGTGTAGAATTGCTTCTCTGATTGTGAGACTCACAGTTTCTCCAAAGTGCTCACGACTTTTTGGGGTCAACTGAGTCGGGAAGTGCTTACACCTAGGCCAAACCCCTTCTGACAACTTCCTTCTCGATCTCCCTTTACAAACTTTTGTTTCTTCCTAATCCTGATGGTATCTTAGATACCTGTAAAGAATACCTACAACAGATTCCAATTCTTTAGAATGTTTAATTCAGGATGTCGAGTACAGGAGGCTAATTTTTAAAAAAAATTATGTATGTTTGCATTTACAATTTATCAGAAACTGTTATATACAATGGAATAGAGATATTCAGGATCCAGATAATTGTTTTAGATTTCATAGGTAATTGACATTCTCGTCAGAGGCTTAAAAATGGAATAAAATAATTCTTTACGTTTTGACAAGTGGTGTGTTTATCTCACGGCAAATTACATGCTGTGATTTAGTGTTAACCGTATTACAATATCTTTAACCATTGCACAAATACTGGAGGTGTCTACCTTAGCCCCACCTTCCATGTCGCACATTATCTGAAGAACCAAAATGTTTGCCTAAGTTAGTATTCATTCCACCAGACATTTGCTAAGTGTTTTCGTTTAAGTGTAAGTCACAGCGTTTAGTACCTCCTTCACAACCAGTTAGCTCGTATATTGAGCCCACACCGCACGTCTGAACCGTGGGTGGAAGGTCAAAGGGTCGGCCATAGCGCAAAGTGCGAAATGTCTGCAGATAGGGCGCCACGGTTACCTCTCACGGCGGACCAGCTTGAGGGCGAGGGGCAGCCACGAGCTCAACACACCGTGCAGGCAACACGCTGTCCTCACTGCAATCACCTACTAGAACGCTGGGACCGTTCCCAATCTCCACCTCATGAACTACACATCTCTCCCTCTCTATCTCTCTCTCTTTAACACACACACACACATAACAGCGTACATAATAGAATTTCTCAGACGGATTGAAAAAATTAACTTTATAGCTTCCCATCTTTAAGCTATCAATTCCACGAGTCAGAAGAGGTCACATCCTTGATTGAAATTGGCATGGGGAGGGGATAACGAAATATTATACCGCAGATATCCTTTTCCCAAGCCAACGCTTCTAGCAAAATAAACCCCATCAGTTTAACAATGTAATGTTATTGGGTAGGAAAAAACAGCGTAACAGGAAATGAGTAACCATTTAATAAAACCTTTCAACAAAAATATGTCTACAGCTTGGAAATAGAAATAAAATTTGGCTTACGAAGCACTAACTCAGCCCTTAAAATTGTTAGTTAGCTGCAAGATCTTCAATTTCTAGAATGCCTGTCGATATTTATTAAATATAGGGAAATTTTATTTTTGTTGTCGGCTAACCTCATCAAGTGCATTTTTATGGGTACTTGAGAATAGGTTTCATCTGACTGCATTGCAGATTAGCTATGGAGAGAGATATTTTCTTTCTTTGCTCAAACTATTCTATTTGCTATGAAATTCCTTGTAAATGTGTTAAAATTTTGCTATATATTTGTTGAAGGGACTTTCACTGGCCTACTACACTGCTAGTACAAACAGATATGAAATTTATTGGCCACTAGATCCGAAAATTGTTGAAAGATTAAAAATTCTAAAAGGTATTCTGATAAACGAGATTTTAGGGAGCTTTTGAAAAGGTTGATAAAAGTCTTTTTTATAAAATTTCAGAAAACCGTGTTCGAAATTTAAATGGTCTCGTAGAAAAATACCATCAGTTAGGGTGCCATATGACTTTGAATATTCACTTTACCCTGTCTCATCAATATTTCTTCCCTGAGAACTGTAGAAATATGACAAACATAGTGAAAGATTTCGCCAGGACTTCTCTGCAATAAAGAAGATATATCAGGGAAAAGTTTTTTTTATTTTTTTTTTTAGGCGGGATGGGACTGGGGCAACGAACGGGGAGGAATTCAGCCATGGCCTCTTTGAAGGAAGCACCCCCGGCTTCTTTCACCCGGAGTGATTTGGGGAAACCATGGAAAACCCAAATCTGGATGGCCGGACGGGGATTCGAACCCATGTAGGGAAAATGTGAGGTGTCAATACTTGCTGATGGCTGCTCGTCAATTGTAGGAGATGATCCAAAGCAAGTGTCTCCTTGCGATGTAACACAACGTTAGAGACGTTACGTGCACTCCTCATAGCAGTGCTGCCGCTCGGATACTAAAACAGCCTTCAGCTGGGCGGTTACAGTTGCTTGAATTTTCTCGACCGCCTCAAAATGACGTCCTTGAGATCAAATTTCAGTCTCGGCAAGGCAAAAACGTCACAAGGATCGGCGTTAGGTGAGTAAGGAGGATGAGGAATTTACAGGAATGTATTTACTGCCCAAACGCTTTGAAATTGCGGTGTGACAAGGCGCGAAAGGATTTTTGGAACCATTTTGCCATCTTGAGCAGTAAGTTGTCAGTCTTATTGCTTAATTTACACACTTCATATATAAACTATGATATCAAATCCGTAATTGAATCTCAAAGTTGATCCGTTGTAGTTTGTACGATTTGAAAACACCATCACCACGGATGTGAGGCAAAATGTGATAAAATTCCAACTGAGAAGGCTTGCACCAGACAATATTAAACGCGAAGCTTTTTTAGAGAAAAATAAAAATTAGGAGACGGTCTTTTTTATTTTTCATCGCGTTGACATCGAAACATAAGGTAAGCTATCAGTAACGTGGCCCGCAAGTAAACTATCACTACGTGCAGTTTCACTGGAAGGGTTAGTTTTTGATTGTTCCGTAAGCACGCATATTAAAATTTCAAAATTTACGTTTTTGAACTTTGTATGATGTACCTATTACGGTGCTAATCGGGATAAAAATATCTTACTTGTTACCTTATTACATAAACTATCGTAACATACAATTTCGTTGAAATGCGTTCGTTAGGTTTTTGCGTGAAGTGCGCAAACATAGAACAAAGATTTAAGATTTTAGCCGCTTTATCAGCAGGAACTATGTGGTTAATCTGGATAACAGTATATGTTACGGTGATATAACCAACACCACTCGCCGTTTAGTTAAGATCTATCCATTAGCTTTTGCCTGGTGCGGGAATTTAGTGCCACATTAAAAAAAAAAAATCAAAATTTTACGGCTGGGCCCCCATCAGTAGTGTACTCTGAAATTAATTTTTCTTAAATCAATTTCATGTGCAGGAATAAATTTTTTCGATTTTACTACGGAGCACAGATAAAATTGTTTCTTGGTATTTTATAACAAATTTTCCCCAGGTGGACAAATTAAATTTCTGTGCTGTCATAGTCTAACGAAGGGGATTATTATTTGAATAATCACGTCGAACCTCTCGTGGTTCGAAATGTTAATTGTCATTTGTGAATATTATAACTGTATTAATTACAGTATTCACTAATGTAACTTGTTCATCATAGTTTGGAACTCGAGTGTAGCATACTTAATTGGAGCTTAAGAACTATGCCCATAAATAACAGCAAACCGTAACCGCGTATTTTTACATGCTCCTTCCCTCATTCGAAGAACAAGTTCCTTCCTTAACTTAATTTTAAAACTTCCGCTAAATTCAATTATGGCGGCATTAAAGTGGAGAAGCTTTAATTGCAACCTGTTAATAATCTGCGGCGCAGCGCTTGACGGCTGGAATTTAACGAGCCATTTCTCATATCGCGACTCCTGACAACTCGAGTCCCCGTCGCGGTAAACATGGAGAAGTCGTTACGCAGTCCGTGACGAAATAACCACTCGTGGTTCCATGTCCAATCAGGAATATCGGATCTCGCTTTTCCGTGGTTTCACGAAACAAATCCAGACGGTTTGTTTCCGATTCCTTCCGTTTATAATTCCCTCTTGACCCTACTGACCTAAAAGGGCAGTTTTTATAGTCATGGTTTTATTTTTTTTTATGGTTTTACGCCTCGTCGACGTCATTAGAGGCTAAATGGGGCTGGGGACAAGGAACGGGTAGGAATTTGGCCATGGCTTTTTGAATGAAGAATCCCGGCATTCGCCTGGAGTGATTTGGCGAAACCAGGGAAAACCCAAATCTTGATTCCCGGACGGGGGTTCGAACCGACGTCATCCTGAATAGGAGGCCAGAACGTTAATCATTCACCCACCACGCTCGATCATGTGGTATTGCATCTTCTTGGTGAGGGTGAAACAATTAGGTACAATTTCATATCTTTCATATATATGAAATAGCAACTGATCTCTTTTTATGTGTTTAACCTTTTGTGTTAGTTATTTGCTGGCATTTTTTTTGCTGCTGTAGATTCAATTTTAGATAAATAAAAAAAATATACAATTATTGCAACAAAGACTGAATTTACTTTGTTTTAAGGTACACTTAACTCTTTGGGTCTATTTAAGTTTATGCTACAGAGGTAATTTTCTTGCGCACCATTTTAACTTTTCTTGTTTTTTCCCCATCTTAAATTTTGCGAGGGTAATTTCTTCACCCGCATAATTTAGCCCTTAACGAATATTAAATTCTTTCAGAGTTTTAGGGTAATTATTCATCTCTTCCTTTGGTAATTTATGTTAATTCAAGACTCCATTATCTAAAAAACAAAATAAAAATTTTCACTCTTATACCTTAAATCAACCGACAGCTTCTGGTAATGGTTACCGTTTCTCCTCCATGCAATACTCTTAACTCTTCCACCAAGGGTTCCAGTTATCCGTTGTTGGTGTTATTACTGTTGATAGTTGTGTGTACTGTTCCACGTTGTCACATACAATCAAAGTTAACATCTCTAATCTATGTTTCCAAATCTCTTCACCAAAATACGCCTCCACAACACCGGAGTCTCGTCAAAACAAAAGCTATTATAAACTAAATTGAACAAAAAAGAGAAAAATAAATATTGATTGCTGTCAACTGCGTGTAATAATTAACTGTCTGTATCCTGCAGCTTGTGGAACAACAGGAAGAATTTGCGCAAGTTTCTAGTTTTGAAAATACAGATTTCTTAACTGGCGAAAATTACACCGAAATGTCAATCAGTGCGTTAGACACTGCGTGTTTGTGAATTTGCCGTAATTAATAAAATTATATATAAATGATACATTCACGAGTAGCCCCGAAGCGCGTTAAATAACAAGGGGTTGTCGTCCCAGTCTCAACTTTTTTTTTATGTCGAATACATTTTTAGTTGGCAGTTGTTTGGGACGACCACAAAATACAGGTATGTGATCGTTTGTCGACTGAAGTGTGGTATTGTGCTCCTAAAGTATTTACTGCTGTGGTTGGCAATGATGAACAGGCTCTGCAGCGGAGGCGATTTATTAATATGGAAACCCGCAACCATTAAATTTCATAATAATGGGCTAAGCTGAATTGGCCAATCGCAGTTTATGGCAACTTTCTGCAAAAACGATTAATCGAATAGTAATGGTACTAGACATTGAGACATCAGTTTTAAACGTTTTCCGTTCGATTTTTATATATATTATTTACGAATGACACGTTTATTAGTTCGTTATAATAACGTTGCTACTAATTAAATTACTGATGCATTTTGTTGCAGCGTAATTCAGACCTCGGAATACCACAGCAATAATGTTCCCGGCATTTAACCGAAATCGATGCTTATTGATCATAAGCGTACTAGTATCTACAAAGGAGGTAGGGTACAGTAATCTCGTTCACAGAAAAATTTCATATATGAGAAAATACTGGTATATTAGGTTTTTGAGATCCTGGAGATCAACGTTTAGGGTACACTGTTTTCAGTAAGACACATAAAAAAATGATGTAATGTATGCATTACTGCTTGTTGCTAGTACAATAACTATCATAAAAGGACCGCAAAATGTCAAGTTTGTTATACATGGAGAACATACAATGGAACCTAGAAAAGCACCAAATACCCAACGAAAATTCAGCTATGTACTTCTCACTTTCGCAGTAGAGGTCTTTCTACAGATTAACATAACAGGGAGGGAGTGAGTGAGATTGTAGAACCCAAGAATCTTAGAAATTCAACTGGATCGAACCTGGTGCTACAGACGACAGTGTTATAAACTAAAAGAAAAAATAGCGACAGAAATAACTTCTCCAGCAAGCAGGGCTTTGTTCAGCCAGTGTGGGACTCATTTCTCATGCAGGAAAGTATGCAGCTCCATCGTGGGAATTTTCTGCACACAGAAACATGTATTATTATTATAATAATGATTAATCTGATTGCCATAGAGCACATGCTCTGGAGGTAATTCCCCCTGTCATCTAATTAGTCCCCTTTTTATTATTTTTTAAAAATTATCTTATATGCTTCGAATGTTAAATCCCATCCCGAATTTACATATGCGATTAACGAATTCTTATTTTAATTTCCTTCAGCGTTTTTGATAAAATATTAATAACATCGCTTGGTAATTTATTCCAACCCCTGACACACTTACCCACAAAAGAAAGTTTTCCCACTCCCTTATGCATGAAATCGAGTGCCAGCTAATATTTGTGGTCATCCCATTACTTCCATGCACCATTTCTAATTCTTCGACTAATATCCTTCCAAGCCCCATCAATAACATATGCGTTGTAAATTCCCAGCACTCTCTTCACCATCCTCATATCTTCCAATGACTCCAAATCCAACTTCTTTATCATATCAGATACTGATTGTGTCCTGCGATGATTTCTACGAAAAACTCAAGCTGCTCTTCTATAAACGTCTTGTATTTATACTCAAAATATCGATCCCTCACCACACCACCATATTCAAACAAAGGTTTGGCCAATGTATTGTAAGTCAATTCCTTAACTTCTCTGGTACTTCTTTCTCTAGTTAATTAAGACTTTTTTAACGTTTTTTTCTACCACCCGCCCAATATGCTCTGCCCAGTTGAGCCAAGATATTTATACTTCTGGCTTCCAACAAGCGATTCTGTCCCCACCCTATAATCATAAACAACCTTTAGTTTTTTAGCTGTGTACTTAATAAGCTGACTTTTTTTGACATTTATCTTCATTCCGTGTCTACCTATACCTTTAGATATTCTATCCAGCTCTTCACAGTCTTCTCTTGTTTTAATCCTATTATGTACCACTAAGTCACCTGCAAATAATATAATTCTGACTGTAAACCATCAGCACAATCATTAATTAGGCTGATGAATAGCATTGGTTGTAATACAGTACCCTGTTTCACTTTCATATTTACAACCACCTCTTTTGATAATGAATTTCCGACTCTTAAGCTTTGTTTTCTATCTTTTAAGAATTGGACCTACTCTACCCAGCAAGTCACATGTAAACGTACAAAACAAAATCTGCTCGAAATGTATATGAACGTCAGTGACCGACACACGTACAAAAGATTTTCAGATAAAATTTCCTATGCAATTAATTACAGCTTTGCAGTACAAGAGGATTATCGGAGGTCAATACAAATTATAATCTCAAAGTTGAGCTCCCAAACTGGAACGATTTAAAATGCAGTACTTGTTGTGCTTAAAACTCTAAGATCTGACGATTTTAGACGCAGAAGCAAAGTGGAGAAATGATATAATACATGCCGCATTTCCTTCTCCGTATACGCATTGATACATAGTTTATGTATGTAAAACGTGATTGTGACCAGTAACGTCACGTAAAACATGAAAACTCTAACCAGATTTTTTGATGTTACTTTGTTCTACTATTATCAAAGTCGAGAGTAATACTACTTTAAATTGACAGCTGGATAGTGAGGTGTTTTTAATTTCTGACCATAATTCTCATACTAAGCTAATAGTAACGTGAGGAGTTTCTAAGATGTCAAAATCTTAATAGGGTGATATTACAAGATAGAACGGGTGGATATGAAAACATCATAATTTGACTCCACCACCAACTGGTGTTAGGATGTTTAGTATGGCAGCAGGCTTTGCCTCTGGGCTGCTTTTCAGGTGACACACCGCTTCAGCTTCCTGTGTCTGGCGGTGCAGCAGTCTCCGATGTCTCTGCTGGTTCTGCCGACGGAGTCGCTGGAACTACTGATCAGGCCTCAATCTACAGCTGTCAGTTCACCAACGATTCATACGGACGTTATGTTTCCCCGGCTCCTTATTACCCTTGGTACAGTGCCAAAAGCAGTCGGAGGAGGCCGCTGTAAATTCAGAGCGTTGACTTTAGATTCTACAGCATCCGCAAAACACTTCACTGTTCCTCCATAGTCCATACTGCAGCTCTAAAAAAATGTGCTTAATAGTAAGGGCATAATAGGCTTAATAACAGCTGATTTGATTTACTTAGGAGTTGAAAATAATAGGCCTTGTGATGCCACAGTCCTTTTAGATTAATAACTGATTGATCATCAGCTTAGGAAGGAAAATTAAAACTGATAGCGGAAGCACGACTGATGTTAAAAGCAGAATAGCACTAGATAGCCTTCTTGGAGAAAGAGAAATTTTTTAGTTTCATATATTGATCTAAGGCTCAGAAAGAACGTTTTAAAACACTGTGTATGGAGCACAGCACTTTACAGTAGCGAAGAATGAACTTAAGCTATACCAGAAAAAAGGAAAACTGAAGCATTTGAAATGTAATGCTCTAGAAGGTTGCTGACAATTAAGTGGGCAGGTAAAATACGAAATGAACTTTATTGGGAACTGATGGTTGAGGAAAGAAATGTGTGGAGGAATCTAACATAAAGAAGAGACAGGATAGTGCGTCATATTTTAAGACATGCGAGATCTGTTCATTTATTAGTGAAGGGAGTGGGTGAAGGTAAGAACTGTAGATGAAGACAGAGATTAGAATATGTGAAGCAGATAACTGAAGATGTAGGTTGTAAGGGATATTTTGAGATGGAGGTTAGCGCAAGATAGGAAAAGATGGAAGATTGCATCAAACCAGTCTAGAGACTGATGACAGAAAAAAAGAATTAAGAAACATGGAATAGTGAGAATTATGTCTGAAGTTGAATGAAACTGAAACACAAGTAACCACATCAAAGCTCAAAATTAACAAATACATTTTACTTTTAACTATTTCCTCCACTAAGAAATTAACAGATACCCGCATGTCTTAAAATATAACGCACCATCTTTTCCCAGATGAATTTAATAGTGGCACGTATATTTTATTTGAAACAATTCTCATGAAAGTCGTAAAAAAGTCACGGTGATTGAATATGTAAAGCATGGGCTGTAGCTCAGGCGTTCTTTGTGGACCGGTGATACAGGCGTGCTCGGGGAGAGTATTAGGGTAATGGAAGTGATATCTTTACGCTGTGTTCGGCAGAGAGTTGCTGCCTTCTCAGGTCGTTAGTCTGTTATACCAAGAGAACTTTTCATTCCATCACTGTTGTCCTGACGTCTGCATAGGCTTCGAGGCTTTAGAACGAAAAATGATTATGGCCCGCAGAAGTAACTCAATCAGTCGTTCCCAACGACCGAACAGAAATGAACTCTCGAAATTGTCTTCAGAAAACGCCCAATTCCTCATCCCCTGCGAGTCTTTCTACGCTCCAATAATCTACTGGTCGACACGCCTATTGGCAGGAGCAAAGGACAACATGTATAAATATTAATATTATTCACAATACCATCATGTAAAAGGCTGTCACTCGCCAAATACTTGAAGATGCTATTCCAGCTGTGAGATGTGATTCCCAGGGGATTTCCGTGATTTCATATAGACTTGCAAACCACTTAGGACTTGTCAGGCCCCAATTCACTTATACGCTAAAATCTCAAGCTTAGTTACAGCAATCCAGACCCGGCAGGGAGTAACATTGTTATTGATCCTCTGGGGTCTCTTTCCGACCCTTTTTCCTCTAACTTTTTGGAAGAGGAGCAAATGAGCATTACAGCTTCTTAGATGATAGGGGGAGTAATTATCAGTTAAAACAACCTTGGTTCAAGTCAAATTAAGAAAAAAGTTGTTTCCTTGAAGTTCTTGAATGGTTCCCTGCTTAAAATTAAGTAAAGGGGTCATGATCGGGATGCTGGTCACACCTTCTGTATTGTATTGTACCATTGTGCCAAGATCCTGAAAGGAAATGTTGTGGTCCGTAAATTCCAGCCTATGAACACAGCGAGCTGTACGAATGAACTTTACAGGGACTGTATAAAGATTTACGAGAACGCGAAGGTTACCAGTTTAGAGTCACCAAGTATTCGAGAAGACACTAGCCAGCCATTGTGAATCAGGGCGATGAGGGGTTGCAAGCATCTGCCTTAGAACCAAATTAGTTAGATCCTAGGAGTGGAATGTTTGTGTTGCCATCTGTAGTCTGTTCTACAGTATGAACACTTAACGTACAAAATATCCCAGTAATATCATACTTCAGTTGGTGAAATGGATAGTAGCTCACTTTGCTTTTATGTTCTCGTGCATCGTATACCGTTTTATTATCTATGAAAGTAGTAAAGCAAATGCGTATAGAGTATATTCAGTAAGACCGCTATGATAGCCAGCAAATTTATGTATGTTATGAGTCCCATCTTATTGTGAAGTTAGGCCAATCTGTTTAGTAGTATTAGTGGAAAACAAATTAATATTATAATGTAAGAAATAATGTTGCGACTTTAAGGAATTTCATTTTGAAACTCGGGCTTTCATTCCTCGTCTTTGTGACCTTGCAATATCCCAGGTGTGAATTCCTTATAGGTTAAATTGGTATTTTATTGAAACACATTTACCGAAAGACTGTAGTGGAAAAATTGCTTACGGAAATCATCTTCGAAAGTGGTGTATTCTGTAGAACAGGTTACTCAGTTTTGCTATTCACATTTTTCTTGTTCCAACTTCATGTTGTGTCGTTTACATACTTCTCTCCCCAGACTGCGGTGCAGTTCTGAGGGCGCTTGATTGACATAGTTACGGTGGAGCATTACGTGTTTAATATCAGCTGGTATTCTCCGCAGCTTAGGATGAAATTAGGAACTTTCTCATAGAAGCAACTTGGTGGAATTCCTCATTGATTGCTAAAACATGCGCTTGTTTGTAATATTTCTACCTTACAGTGGCATCTCACGTCTGAAAACTTAATACCTGATCCGATCTGATACGAGCTGGCCTGAGATTTTACTTATTCTAAATCGGCAACAAGGGCTCGCCCCCCCCCCTTCCCCTCACCCTCCCCCTAACATCGATGGTATTAGAGTAGGGAGGGGATGGGACTAAGCACATAGAAAGAATCATTTACCCATTTGCTTAGAATGATTCAGGAAAAACAAAATCATGATCGTTGAACTGGAAATCTAACCCTACTACTCTCGATCTACAGGCACCCGCCCAATCCAGGAAGCTCGACAGTGAGGCTATCATTAATGTACCAGTTGTTACCAGCTACTTCGCACGTGTGGAATTCAGATTTTAATGATAGAATTAGATAAACGAGTAGAAAGCTGTAAGCTACATGAAAGGTGTCCCAAAATGCACTCAGACGGGATAATATGACGGGGAAGACATCACCATATCATACAACCATATAAGTCTCGTGAAGAAAACCAATTCGCAACATGTTCAAAACTAGCAAAAAAACTAAACGGGGGATGGGAGGGTGTAACTGTGGGAGACTACCCACCACAGTTCCTCCGACAGAACCAAAGCCTGAGTGACCGATACAACATTACAGAGATCTCACTCGCAGTCTGTATATGCGGCACCGTTTGGTTAGTTTTCAGAATTTGACAAGAAAATATCGTGTGTTCTCGCTAAAGATATATTTCATTGTCAAATTTCATAAAAATAAGTTTAGTCGTTTAGTTGTGAGAACGTAGCAAACAAACAAAGCAACAGAGTTACTCTCGCATTTATAATATTAGTGTAGGTGTTACGTCATGAACAAAGTGTGTTCCCTTCAGGCGTTAGAATTCATCTTTATGTTTGCAAATCTTATAATTAACAATATAGTTTCAATGCTCAGCGACAAATGATGTCAATAGTAAGCAGAAACATTAATCAATTTTGATACAGTAGATCTTCATACTGCTGTATGTAGCAACAGATCTTTAGAGAAAATTCAGCGAGCGGAATTTGCATCTAGTACAGATTGTGAACATGACACACAACGGGTAAGAATAAAGTGCTGAACTTTATGTTTTTCGGCGATGGCACCAAAGTGAATATATTAACGGATGAGAAATGTTATTTCTGCTGTTGTTCAGGCCTCGCAGCGAGTAGTTGGTCTGAAGCGTATGCAACGTGCGTAATGATTCCATTATTTTCTTTGTATTACCGATTAACTAACATTATCTGTATTTCATAAAGAGGGGCTATGTTTTAAAACAATCCAAGACGACGTGAAGCTTAACTGACACATCCTGTGGCCTAAAACTGAAGACTGAATGAGGTTGTTCTCATGGAATTAGCATTGCGTCCTAGCACGCTGTCCTAGTACGCTAATAGAAACTAGCATATTAACGCTAGTAGGTGCGTACGATACGAGTGTCTTATCGTTGCTGTCCACATTTCTGTGGATTTTGGAACCGTGTAAATAGACAGTGGCAGAAACGATATTATAGTTTTTACACACCACAACCTTCAGAAAATAACTTCAACTTTTAACTCTTTTTAAGAGATTCTTCTGTATACCGCTATATCGTATCTGTGCCAACAAGCCCAGTACCTCAGTCTTGTTAACTGACGAAGGAAGCCATTCGGTTTCCCTCAAATAATTGTTAATGATTGAGTCTGCTTCCACGGGAGAAGTTATTTTCGCCCCTTATAGTCTGCTGGAGAACTTTATTGTTTGAAGTTTTAAAAAGGAATTCTTCGACCACGGAAAACGGGAACCAAACTTTTTTGGTGTCGGTCTAGAATTATTTGGCTTCCGATAAGTTCAAATACAAGTCGCCCACACCCGCTGATTGCCAGAGCCTTTGTAGCATTCGATCAGATAGAGATTATTAACGTCTCTGAATTTACAAAGGCAATGAAAACTCCGATTCTATCGCACCTTAAGGCATTCACAACAAAAGTCTGAATTTTAGACAGCATATATTATACAGTAAAGAAGTTTTATACTGGAATACGGCGCAGCGTATGATGCCAAAGGCAGCACCTCTTGATAATTCATTCATAATACGATTCTTTAAGGTAATAAGAACTGTGACGTTGTTTGTTGATAAAACATATGTTTTAATATTACCACCAGTTAATATTTTAAACAATTCACTTCACTATTTTTTTTTTTTTAAACTCTCTAAAACTATTGTTTCACAGATTACTGCCAAAATAGATCAATGCATATTGTGCTGATGAGTGTAGTTTTACTTAAGGTTTACTCAAAGAAAAAAATAAGCCGTTATGACACAATTAAATGTTATAAGGTAATATCTCAGTAGCTGTATAATATCAAGGAATGACTGGTTTCTGAATTTTGGTCCTGGTATTCGGGAGCATGCGGATTCAAATCCTTGCCCGACCATCCAGATTTTTATTTTCCACGGATTCCCGAAATTCTTTAAATTACCATTGCTGGATTGCTTCGCGTTCCTTGTCCCTATTCTTTATCCGCACTAATGACCTCGACGTAGACGAGGAGTAATGCCGTAAGAAAAAAATAAAAATATAGGTATATGCAATGCAGGGATTATAATGCACCATGCTTTATGTCCCATACCACAATGCGTTTCTTAACTGAAAGCAGATGCATAAGCTTGAGTATGCAAACAACACAGCCATCTAAATGCAGAGCATGAAGCTCACATGATTCAATCCTCACCCCAAAACTGGAAGATAAACGATTACGTTCAGGAGTGAGATTCTGGTGGACGTGGATTCCATTACCGATTCGGCCCTTCAAAATACGTCATGTCCTATTTTCTTTGCTTTCCTTACCCACAATCATTTCTCGGCTCTAATGGCATCGATCTCCACAAACCGTAAAATACTATCTGAAAACACTTCACAGACTCTGCGAAATGCTGTCACATTATACAGGGAATGTTTTGTGACAAAAATTTACGTATTTCATTGGCTTCACGAAACTGATACATCTGTAAAGACGTATTCAGTGCACAGTGAATAGCAATCCTTCATTGCTTTTGTTAAGTTTTAAAATCCCTACCAACATTTGGCACATGAATAATATCGAGTTTCCGAACTGCTGTATAACATGCAAAGAATTTTATTTAGCTTTTTTCCGCTTTCATTTTCGTTACCGTCGCGTTTGACTTGTTACCGGCTCTTGCAGACCATCAATTGGAGCTGTTGACAGTTACAGTTGTTTGATGTTTGAGACTGGAAATAAACTGCAGACGGCTGTCGAACTGAAATCGACAGAGCGTCACTCACGGTGGAGAGGGGACCGGGAATCTGAAAAGCTCGCTCGCTTCAGCTTAGCGAAAAATATTGTTTCAAGTGTCAAATTTATATCTGACACAGCGGCGATCAGTGGGACTTTGAATTTGAAGCATCGAAGCGAACTGCTTCGTTCACTTTGTTCAGAGTGTTGCATGAGCAACATCTCGATATGCTTTCATACCAAAAGTTTTGAATACTTTCCAATAAAATTACTGCGCAAGTGCTATGTAGCAGAAATGATAGAAAATGTAAAAAAAAAAAAGCAATGCTTGGTATTCAACCCGAAGTAGATTTACTTAGCGTGGTATCGGAGGCAATTTTTTCCTAACCTACAGGAACCATCAGTTTAACGTGGAATCCGATCAACGGAAGCTTTCCAGCCCAAATGGTGAATAAAAAACGGTAAAAATTAACTTTTTAAGTTTGAGAAAAAATTACTAATTTTGATATAATTGATTTTTATGAATTTACTAGCTTACCCGGCAATGCTGCACTATTGCTGGACTTGAGTAGGCACATAGATTAAATGAAAAAATATTTACATATAAATTTTAAACTGCTGTTTCATTCATTTTCAGTTGGAAAGGGTGAGAGGGGATGCGCTTTGGAAAACATATGCAGGCAATATTTTTCTGTTTGTTTCAAAGTATAAGTGTGCAAATTCCAATTGAAATCTGATGAAATATGTGGTTTTGTCTAAATTATGGAGAAGAGGGGTGGTTTTTTTTTTTTTTTTTTTTTTTTTTTTTGACAGGAACCTTCTCTGTCATCCCGTCGACAACTCACCAAAGCTTCACCATAATCGGACGAACGGTTTGCGGGTTTGTTTAAATTATGGGGTGTTATGGGGAAGAGGGAGTAATTAAGGTGGTGGAAAGAGAGGAGAGGGATTGGGTTTTTGTGAAATTAATGTGTACAGTATTTCTCCCTCTTTTTTAAATTATAAGTGTACAAATTCATATCTAAATCGGATAAAAAATGTGGTATTGCCTAAATTATGGGGTAAAAACGTAATGGGGTTGGAAAGGGGGAGAGGGGATGAATATTCGGAAACCATATGTAGGATGTATTTTTATGTTTGTTTTAAAGTATAAGTGTACAAATTCCTATCTAAATCGGATAAAAAATGTGGTTTTTTCCTAATTTATGGGGTGTTATGGGGAATAGGGGATGACTTTATGGATTTTTTTTCACAGGAAAATTCGCAGACGCTCACTCGAAAACTCTCCAAAGTTTCATTGTAATCTGATAAATGGTATAGTTATGCATAGAAGACGAACAAACCCACAAATATTGATTTTTATATATAAGATAATGAGCCACCTTGCTGGGATTTCTTTACATTTACAAACATCAAAAGATTAATGTTTCACAACTTATAATTTATTAAAAAATTGTAGCTGTATGGTGTGCCTGAGGGGAAGGTTGGGTTAAGGACCTATGAAAATCTCAGCCGAGATAGGGATATTTTGATACACAATAATACGCCTTTACCACTGAACCTCCAAGCCGCTACATAAAATTTCTATGTAAACATATTAGAGATCTTCTTCTTATTCTTCGTTGCAATTTGCAAGATTCGTTTTTACTGTGTAGTTGTGCCTACGTTATTTGATGAATACCTTGTCACGGCAGCCTGCCGTTGGACCCAGGAGACAACGGAATGAAGTATTATCACATGTCTGGGAGATACGTAATGTCCTGTGTGCACCATGTTATTCTGCTTGTGAGTTGAATAATTTAAGTGGAAAATTGGGATCATCCAGCATTTCCCCCCCCCTATATGAAAACCGTCCAAAATCCGTTATTATAAGGCTCGAGGTTTTAAGAGAGGCTGTGATATGCGACAGAGGTTCTTTGTACTTAGCCAAAAAGAGTATAGACAGGTATTGTTAATTTTGGTGAAATTTTGATACATCGCGTGGATTGTAAATTATTGTAGCACGAGGGGAAAGGTTGAGGCTGGGAAACAAGTGAACTTGAGCAAATGTTGTTCTACAGGTATGAAACTTTATAAGGGCGTCATTTTTCAAAATTGTCGTCACTTGTCAATTTTCGGCGGAGAAGAGGTCGCCTATTTTCCACTTGTAAGCGTCTGTAGGCACCCGCTGAACTGTTGTGCGTCGGAGGCAAGTACTGGCTACTGTAGTTTATGGTTTTTTGGTGAACCAGTTGTGTGTGAAGTGCGGCCCAGTATTCATTTTCTTCCGTCGGCGAGTTTGTTTTAATTTGTGTGAGTGCTCAGTTCCAATTAACAGGGCTCGGTGTTAGTTTTTCGATCACCGACGATTTATGATATTGTGTTGTAAACTTCGAAATGCAGTCCAAATTTAGTAAGATATAGTGGTGTCGTAAATTATTAAACAGTGGTTTTGCTGCTTCAGAAATCGTTTAAATCTCAATAAAGGGCACGATTTTGTAAATGCGAGCTGAAAGATTTAACATTGCGCGGTATTGAAAACAAAGGGAAGTTTTCTTAGGATACTGACAAACGATTAGGGATTATATTTCGTAAGTGAGGAATCGTTTGAAAAGAAGAAATAAAAACAATAAGAAATTTTAACTGGTGATTTCTACCTATTAGTTTTGAATATTCTGAGAATTGGCTTTTACAATCATGTTGGTGGTTTTAGTAAAAAGGAACTATTTGAAATATATATGTTGAGTATTAACTTTAAACTATTTTGCTAACTGGTAGTTTTGAACCAACAGACTATTGCTTTACAGAACCCACCAGTGACAAGAGGCATTATTTTGCCTTTATTCATTTAGGAATAAGTGAACATCAAACAGGATTTCAGTCAGGAATGGCACTCGATTGGTGAAATAAGAAAGTGCAAACGTCATTGTCTGTTGCACCTTCCAGGGTCCAGCATACCAGCGCAATAATGAAGGTTTCGAGGTGAATGAAAGCCGCGATAAAGCTAACGTACTAAATACTGTATTCAAAAATTCATTTTCTGATGAAAATAAGGATAGTATTCCCGTCTTCCCACGCCGTGTCGAGTTGGTGATGGAATCATTACGAATAGACACTGCAGGTATCATAAAGCAATTAGAGCTCCTGAAGTGGGGGAAAGCACCGGGCCCGGATGGAATTCCAGTAAGAGTATTTTCAGAGTATGAGGTGGAAATCGGGCCATTTCTGTCTGATATATTCAGAAAATCATTAGAAGAGTAAAAAGTACCTTCTGACCGGAAAATCGCGCAAGTACGAGTAACTCCGATTTTCAAGAAAGGTGATCGAAGTGATCCTGGGAACTATCGTCCCATATCTATAACATCAGTTTGTCGTAGAGTAATGGAGCATATTATATGCTCGAACATTATGAATTTTCTAGATGATAATAATTTGCTTTCAACAAATCAACACGGATTTCGGAATAAAAGATCATGTGAAACACAGCGGGCCCTATTTACACACGACGTAATTAAAGTTATTGATGCAGGTTCACAAGTATATGCAATTTTTTTAGATTTTCAGAAATCCTTTGATTCTGTGCCACACAACCGCCTTTTAGTCAAGTTTCGAGCGTACCGTATATCGGATCAGTTTTGTGAATAGATCAAGGATTTTCTAACTGGTCGGTCGCAGTATGTTGTCGTTGAAGGAGAAAGTTCTTCTAATCTAGATGTTACATCGGGTGTACCTCAAGGAAGTGTAATAGGGCCACTTCTTTTCTTAATTTTTATAAACGATCTCGGAGACAAAGTGAAAAGCCTTTTTAGATTGTTTGCTGATGATGCGGTTATTTATAGGGAAGAAAGGAATTTGGCCTATTGCTTAGAAATTCAGCGTGATCTGGATATTTTTTTGGCTTGGTGCGCTGAGTGGCAACTTACGCTAAATTGTAAAAAGTGCAAGACAATGAGCATAACTAACAAAAAGAATCCAATTGTTCAGAAATACGAGTTAAACAATTCAGTTATTGATATGGTTGATTCTATGAAATATTTGGTAGTAACAGTACAAGGGAACATAAAATGGGACTTACACATTAATTCGGTAGTAGGTAGAGCTAATTCTAGGCTGCAATTCATAGGTCGAATCTTGAAAAATTGTAATGAACAAACAAAGGAGCGTCCACATTTGGACTATTGTTGTGCCATCTGGGATCCGTTTCGTAAGGGGTTGATCGAAGGTATAGAGAAAGCACAGAGAAGATCCGCTCGATTCGTGACCGCTTGCTACAGTCCTTATGAAAGCGTCACAGAACTGATTAGTAGACTAGGCTGGGAGTCTCTGGTAGATAGACGACGCACATTTAGTTTAAACTTATTGGTAAACATGTGTACTCCAACATTCACTTACGAGTGTAGTGAAATACTTCGCCCACCAACCTATTTGAGCCGGAATGACAGGAAAGACAAGATTAGAGAAATAAGGTGCCGCAATGATTCTTATATGAATTCTTTTTTCCCTCATACCATTAGGAATTGGATTGCACGACAAAGAGATTAGCTTTGGTGGTTCTTAGCACCAGAGCTCTGCCACCCACAATTTTGTGAATTGCATAATATATTTGTAGATGTAGATAATGCACACGGCCAAACTGAAAATTCTTTCTCGTCTGTATTATTTCCTGGTTAGAGCCACTCACGTCTGATTGACATCGTTCCTAGTTCTAAATGTGTTACCTTGCTCGTAAAACTGTGTACAAATGTTATTTGAACTTTCTTTCAAGTTGATAAAGACATTGTTTGTGCTTCATTGTCTGTAGTCGTGTGAATACTGAGTGATCTTTTGCAATAACGTTTTCGATGAAGATGTTTTAAGCTGTTTATCTTTGTTGTAAGGAAAATCTCCTATTTACCAATGTCATTTTCGATAGTCGCAGACATAGCAAAATCAAGATTTCAGAACTACATGTTTTTCTTTATGCTCCAAATGTCGACAGAATTCAGTATGCCGAAAAAAAAAACAAACAAACATGTCGATCACATGGCGCTATGGCAATGCCTGCACGGCGCGGGCGCTTTGAATGCTTTCCGTTAAGTGACTCAATGTATGCTGGATCACACCCGGTCTGCATTGGCAGACAAAACATTTGGCAAATGTCAGAGTTGTCTCTTTGTTCAGCAGTGATGTATGAACAGTGCGAGCAGTACTCTGTATGGTAGATCGTCAGAATATTATATAAACTTAATTAGAATATTCTGATAGGCAATAGCGCTGCAGATGAAGCCATGTTGAAATTTTGTAATCACACGTTTAAAGTTATTTAGCTTAGTTAGTGCTGCCTATTAGCAATCGGAACTTTTTTTTTTCTAAGTAAAAGAGACCACGGTCGACTCAGTCTTGTGGTTACAGAACAGTTTTGTTCACACTCGTTAGTAAGTAAAACACAAAACTTAGTCCAACCACCGACTGATATTTATAGTATCTTCTGGTACATTACAAACACTTCGAGATATCCGAAAATTGTTGATTATTTAATCAAGTGAGAAATATACACACGAATAAGCCACGTTTACTTCAGTTCTGCAAATTAATCAGTTCTTAATAGCTCGGTCGCGGAAACACAGTTCATTACACGTGATGATAACTTCCTCTTTACGTCACACACCGTTTCTATTTAACCCGTCGTTACATTACAGTTGCGTACTTGCAAGTCTACGCACTGCTGCATTACAATACTTTTTCACTGCACAACTTAGCACAAACAGATCCTGCTACAAACGCGTACATTCCGCGGAACGATCCAGCAAAAACTCTACTATAGCGACCCAAACAGCATACACGTACATCGATTTTCAAATATCGATATCGCTTTCACTCATACTTAAGCGAAAAGAAATGTTACATTTAACGAAAAGACAGGTGAACCTTGGTACTGTAATGCAACGATGTAACATAAATGGCTACTTACTTGCTACCAAGTAGCTCTAAAAGTTGTAATGGTATTGGTGAATCACCACAATAGTCGAAAACATAACCAGACCAGACGCTAAGAAACCAGCATCCACGAGAAATCGAAGCGGAAAGTCACGTGCAGTAAAAACTTAAATTTGGTGTGAAACGTAACAGATCAATAGGTTAATCTGAAAATGTGGGAAACAGTAGTACAAATAGTTAAGTTTGTTATATGTATCTTGACGGTTTGAGCAAACAATTCTTCCACATTCATAGACTAAAAAAAAAATCATTCACGTGTTAGTTCATCGGAGCCTTTTATCTCAAGTATGTCGCAATATTGATAACTTTAATGCAATTACTTTAGAGAAAAGGCATTCTTAATAAAAAGCAAAGATATATTCCATAGAAAATCCTCACCAATCGTGGTGGGTGAGCGGTAAAGCTCTGGCCACGCATCCGGGAGGTCGTGGGTTCGAATCCCCGTCCATCCATTCAGATTTGTGTTTTCCATGGTTTTCCTAAATCTCTCCAGCGGAACGCTGGGATTGTTTCTTCAAATGGTCACGAACAAATTCCTTCCCGTTCCTTGCTCCCAGTCTTTTCCCTCTTCTAATGATCTGGACGTCAGTGAGGTATAAAGGCTTTAAAAAAAATGGAAACTCCTCGGTTGGGTATTTGGCTTGCAGTGACAGGAGAGGCAAGATCAAGAAAATTGGTTGCTTTATGATAGTTGTACTTCTTCCTTCTTCCCTTGAACCGACAGAAATTAGAATGAACAGAAAGAGATTAGTTTTGTTGCAAAATACTCTCTGCCTGCACAATTTCTCGAATCACGGATTGTTAGGTGTATCTCCTATATTCACATTTGCACATGCTGAAATGCGATAATATTATTGTGTTAACATAATTAATTTATAACAGTTATTAGTAAACCAATGTCGATGGCTTGGCGAAAAATAAATTTGAAAAGCTATCGTTTTTTTATTATTGTTATTATTATTATTTTTATCGGCTACGGAGTTTAGTGATTGCGTTCGTATCTTTGGTAATATGACAGTGGTAACTTCTTGTTACACTGGGATGATGCTTATTCTATAGCATTTGTACAACTTAAATCCACTATCTGCTATCGTGAGGCTTTGAGGAGGATAAAAACAAGGAGTACTCGGCAGTGAGTTTGGTTTGGCACAATGTTTTATCAGCCTGCCATTCGCAGTTAAAGGTTCTAAAGTAAATGACTGTCGCAAAAAATGTTCCTAAATGCAATAATAGGAGAACTATTGCAAGCCAACACACATCTTTTACAGAAAGAGACGAGAAATTTCCGCTTATTATCTAGAGATGGATTTAAGATTTCCAATTTCTGATGTCATAACACCAGTACTCTTCTTCTTTTTTGTGAAAACTTCAGATCTGTGCAGAGAGCGCTTTTTAAAAATACGGGAAGTTCCATCCGGAATGATTTTATCAGCATAAATGATCCAGCAACTGAGAAACTGTAATCGTTTCGTTTCCCGAAATGTATATTTGATATTATCACTTTTTGAAACGAATCATTCTATAGGCACGCTAGTTTCTGAAAAATCGTCATTGAAAACGGTGATGCTTTTCCATGCTGCGGATGTGAAGGTCTAACCTAAGAGATGAATTGAGTGAACGGATGCGATGAAAGCATGCAATGATGACGAGTTCAAAATATTGTTCACTGAATTTTATGTCCAAAAAAATTATTTTTATTGGTGTTACCGGTCAGTTTAATGTATGTTAGTTCTGGTGAACTGAGTATTCATGATCAATGATGCAACCGAAAATAGAATGATCCTGGTCCGTCAACGAAAAGGTAATTACTATAAAATTGTTAAAAAATTTTGCAAGAGTAAAATAAAATATTTTCGATGGATATAATTGTTGAATTAAAAGCATATGATGTGTTTTATTATACGTAATACCTATAGAAGATTCACTTCTGGTATATGGTACGAGTACAAACGTTAGATTTTTAAAAACTGAAACATTGTTTATGTTTTACAACATAGAAAGTGAATTATAAAGATTTCCTAACTTCAAATCAATTTATGTAAAAATACAACTAGCGAGAATTTTAAATAATATTCGAATCACCGTTTCTAAAGAAGTCATTGAACATTCAGCCTCGTTCCAGATAGTAAGAATGACCAAAAATACTAAGCTATGGTAAGCAGCCAGTGCGTATGTCTACGTGCGTGAAATTTGTGACCATAAATATACATCGTCGAAATGTTCAAAAGGGAAAAGTTTCACCCAAGATTGTTCAAAATTAAAACGATATTACAAGACAAAAGTCGATAAGTCTAATGTAAAGATGATAGTAAACAAAATTAAAAAATAGTATCAAATGTATAATAAGTTAAATCTGATATTTAGGAAGTGCAGTTACAATGGTATCAGAATATCACTATTTTAAAAAAAGTCTTTTTCAATAGAAATCTTTTAGTTTCAACAGTTAAACTAGAACTCAAAATGAAATTTATAACACTTTGTGCCGAATTCAGCATGGAAGAGAAGAAACCCCAGAAATAAAGAAATTTTATGCATTTGAAAAGTACTGTTTTAGAATGAGACTGAAAATTAGGTAGACAGATAAAGTCCTAAGCAGTTTTGCAGTGAGAAGAGACAAGATGGTGTGTCACATTTTAAGAAACGGGGAATTGGTTAATTTGTCACTGGAGGGAACAGTCGAGGGGAGAACTGCAGAGGAAGATAATGATGAGAATGTCTGAAAGAGATAAGCGAAGATTTAGGTTGCAATGGATATGTTCAAACGAATGGATTACTTCACGACAAGGGCAGATGGAGAACTGCATTAAATCGGTTTATGGCTTTATGGCATGAAAGTAATATGATTTATTCGTAGACCGTAATTCAAATAAAAAAATATCCAATTTTATTTGATAAAAAATTACTTACACTATTTGAATCACCAATGTAAACCTCTCTAAAACTTACCGGTTGTCAGTAGCAAAAATATTTTGTTCATCTACTCAAATGCTAAATTGAGACTAATTACACTTGAATAATAGGGATTTTTTTATGAATATGACAATGCAACTGTTTTTTAATTTTGTTTATTCTCAAGCGCGTTTTAGTCCACGTCACGGTACTTCAGCGTTCAGTGTTTTCTGTTATGTTTTCGAAAACAAATCAGATGCAACGGCGTATGTAATATATGATTTCCTAATCTCACTCACTCACTCACCACCATAACTATTTTCTGAAGAAAGGTGTCACGTGTCAGCCTTCGCTCGCAAATTAACAGCCACCAGCGATTTCATAAGAAGAAATAGCTAAGCAACTGCTACCAAAATAATTGCCATAATACGCTCATTAATAATGCTTTTCATACCATTTTATATTTAATAAAATATCGCCAAAACTTTAAGGCTGAAAAAGCGGGGAGCTGCTTTTCAGTAACATGTTGCTATTGAAAGCAACATAAAAAACTTAAATTTCTCATGGTCATTGCTGTAACCACACGTGTAATTGTCATTCCGGCCTAGTCTAAATTTCAATTTAAATGAAACCCTTTCGCTAATGTTGTTGCTTGGCCAAAGTTCATACATTACGATTTTTTTGCTTTTTACGTATTTTATTGATCACTTTCGTTAATAATCGTTGTTCACGTTCGATGTACGTGATTTATTAGGTTGTTTAAAAGTGGACATCAGACCAAATACGTATACAGGGTGTTACAAAAAGGTACGGCCAAACTTTCAGGAAACATTCCTCACACAAACAAAGAAAATATATTATGTGGACATGTTTCCGGAAACGCTTACTTTCCATGTTAGAGCTGATTTTATTACTTCTCTTCAAATCACATTAAACATGGAATGGAAACACACAGCAACAGAACGTACCAGCGTGACTTCAAACACTTTGTTACAGGAAATGTTCAAAATGTCCTCCGTTAGCGAGGATACATGCATCCACCCTCCGTCGCATGGAATCCCTGATGCGCTGATGCAGCCCTGGAGAATGGCGTATTGTATCACAGCCGTCCACAATACGAGCACTAAAATGAGCTCTAACATGGAAAATAAGCGTTTCCGGACACATGTCCACATAACATATTTTCTTTGTTTGTGTGTGAGGAATGTTTCCTGAAAGTTTGGCCGTACCTTTTTGTAACACCATGTATAATCGAATCGAGTATTCTGGCAATTCATATCTTCCGAGTTGCACTATTGTTTAATAATTTGAAATCTGTATTATGTTCTCTCGCCGTTACATATACTATAACCAAAGATTACTTTATGAATGCCTTGCTTCACCAAAAAAACAACGTTCTGCTTTCGAAGAAAACAGGAATTTTTCAAATTTTGCAGAGTGAACTTTAAGGGTCAAATACAAGTCAAGTTTATATTTAAGCAAGTTCCAGTCTGCTACCTTTGAAACAATTATACGATAGCATGATCGTCCCTATCCTTGTTTAATACCTATGTGTATTAATACTTTTGAGTTCTTCAAGTTCAAGAGATTTTAATCATCCTACGGGTGAAACCACAGGTCAAGTTCGTATTAGGTCAAATAAGTTCAATCTGTAATAATCATTTACCCTTAAAACTAGAGCTACTCTAGACCCGTGACGATACTCAATAAACGGTCACGGGCTTACACTAGTTTATTAAATAATAATGTATTATTTTTACGTACAATTACAAAAAAGTGTGCCATAGTGATTTCCTAATATTACACAATATTCGATAGCAACACATAAAATGGGGCAAGTTATTATGCAATGTTGATATGTAAAGATAGGAAGAGTGTTTAGACATAGTCATCGACAGTGTTTGGTAGTATGGTAGTAGAGGCAGTTACCCTGAACACGCGAGTGAGGGAGCGGCCTGTTAAGACAGAACAATGTTTTTAGCATACAATGACAATAGGTTTCAGCGCTGTGCTGCTGAGTGATGGATGTATCGTGAAGTTTGGGATCGACTAAGGTGGATCACTAGTGGGAGGGTGAGCGATAAATCCTCTGACCTGACATTCGGGAGGATGCTGGTTTGAGTCCCCGTCCGGCCATCCAGATTTGGGTTTTCATGGTTTTCTCAAAGAAATACAGGCGAATGCCGGGATGGTTACTTCAAAAAGATCATGGCTGAACTCCTTCCCGTTCCTTGCCACCAGTCATTTCTCCCCTCTAATGATCTCGACGTCAACGAGGCGCAAAGTCATAAAAAAAACTTACACGCCGAAAATTGAGTGAGCAAATAAAGTATAACATAACAGTATGCTGGAAATAATGGGTGAAGGAAGAAAGTTTTGCAAAAGTCACAAGAAGAAGATAGATTTGCGGGAATGCTTAATTTGTAAGTGGAAGGAGTAGTCTGAGGTAAGCATTGTAGAGGAAACCAAAGATTGTAATATGTGAAGTAGGTGTAATGAATAGATGAAGAGACTAGTTCAGCGTAGGAAGAGTTGGAGGGTTGCATCAAACCAGTGGAAAGACTGATCACAGAAAAATTTCTGTTGGTTTTTTTTAGCAAAATAATATTCATGAAGTTAATAGTCATAATTTTTATTTCTGTTTGTATTGTAATAACGTATATTGCGTCTCAAATAAATAACCTTCTAAATTATAGGAAGACTACATAGATGATCGGTGCGAAAATTTTGCGAATTCGGTCAATAGTAATGTTGGTTGTTTACAATAGGATGATAGAAGAATCGCCTCATTTGTAGCAATTGTTTATTCGTTTAGTGTAATAGCTACGTAACTGAAGTCTACGTCTGTGAAGCTGTTTATTATTATCTCTGAGATATAAGATACTGCTATCTAGCGGCTTCGCTCTGAACTGTCTCATAGACGCGACATTCACAGTTATTACTTTTCCACTTTAAGGATCAAGTTCCGTAAAATTTTGTTCTTAATTTATAATTTTTCCAGAATGGAGACCTTAATCTTTTAAATGAAACCTTATTTATCAATTTCGGCTTGGTATTAAGGGAGAAAAACCTTAGAGAAATCATACATATGATTATAGTCGCGCAGAGCAGAGTGATCAGCATTTCTTGAATGCATCCTTTTGGTTAGGTCTGAATGCTTGATGAATGCCGACAGAAGTCTGAGTTTAGCATCTGGAGAGCTCCTCAAAGGGCTTCCGGCCTGAGAGGCGGCTTACCGAGCCCTACAGATCGGATCCTGTTTCTCTCCGCTGCGGTCGGCTCACTCGCCGCTAAACTACTAACTAACCTGCACAACTCTTGTTTTCAAGCTGGTTTACATCCAGGTGCTTTATTATAGCTTTCATTTGTCAGCTACTCAGGTCAAACGGTGATCCCATTGCCTCCACGTGGATATCACTTTCCCCTCCAAATTGCCTTTCTAATAATGTAGTACCTGATCCTAATTATTTAAAATTTTATTCGTATTACTTAGATTTGGAAAGATATGTCACGAATTTTGAGATGGTTGGTATCTTAAGTTTTCTAGAACTTTTCATGGTAGTCAGTGAGGCTCCAAATGTGTTACGGTAACGCTCTGGCTTCGTATTCGGGAAGACGCTAGTTTGAATCCCCGTCCGGCTATTAATATTAGGGTTTTCCATGGTTTCCCAAAACAGTACAGGCAAATGCCGGGATGCTTCCTTTAAATGGGCATGGTAGAATTCGTACCCTGCTCCTTGCTCCCAGTCATTTCCCGCCTCTAATGACCTCTGTGCCGACGAGGCGTAAAACGCAAAAAAGAAACATGCGTGCTGTAGCTGTGTCTTCAAAGCCCTTGATTTTAATTTTAGGGTAATGGGTTAAAACTACGAGTCAGTCAAAAATATTTGAGAATTTCTCTTGATCATATGTGATGCGTCACAACGTTCCATGTTTCGAATTTTGCGTTATACTATAGATCCAGCCACGACAGAGCGCAATACACGACAAATACAAAACCTGCCACCAAGTCGCTTGACCACAGGAATTTACTTTTTACTTACATGAATTTCTTAAAAGGTTATAACGTGGAAGTGCCATTTAAGCAAAAGTATAATGGAAATTTACGTCAGTAAACCTAAAGTACGCATTATACTAAAGCATAAGAAGGTAGGATACTTATTATTTTCAATTAAACCTGTAACGAACATACAGACTTTGACGGGAAAAAATATGAATTCCACATTTACGCTGTTATTTAGATATAATGTCTGTTTCTACATTTATTAAAGTAGTCACTCGCCTTGGCTGCCTGTTAGCTGCTTCCCTGGTACGTTGAAGTAAACATCAATTAGAAATTTCAGGTAGTGATTTATTGATTGTGTTACCCTGAAAGCGGTTTACAACTAAAATCCATGCTTTGTGGTGGGAGATAAATTTACACAGCATCAGAGACTTTTTGGAGTACAAAATAACACATCATTATGTTGCTATTCAAGATGAGAGAATAAACAATGTACTATTCTTTGTGTTTTGTAATTTAAGGGATCAGATTTTACTGAAATGGCGAATTACAGTATACTGCACCGTTCTATAAAGCTGCAATGGATAACTCGCTCGACAAAGACTGTTTAGTGAGCTTGAGTACAGTGACATCTCATCTCTTTTAGAAGACTACCTGGAATATTAAATTCCTAAATAATTGTGATATGTGAAAAAACGTGAATGTGTTTACGTTTTAATACAAATTTTCTCTTTGCTTTACATTGAGAAAGGAGTAACACATTAATTGTTTTAAAGAATTCACTTATATCAACTACCGCTAATATGCGGTGTTGTGTTAGTGAGCCGTTTAGTGATGTTTCGATATAACATCGATATCGTTGCCGACTGTGACAAGTATACTACAATTTCCTCTAATTTTTTCCTTGGACAGTACCTAGCATAAGTCATCTGCATTGGTTAATTTCGTCTGACATATCCAAGTTAAACAAATCGAACGATTGTAACTGTTCTAAGCTTCGTTTCAATGTAATGGTTGCGAAAATGTTCACGGTGTCAGCTTATACAAAAGCTGATGTCCGAGCCAGGTGGGTTAGCGCTAATACTCTAGCCTGTCATTCCAGAAAACGTAAATTCAAATTCCCGTCCAGATTCCAGGCGAAGTTTATGACACATTTAACTTATATATATTTATTAATTCATGTTGCATCCCTTTTATTCCAGATCAAGGTGATATAATCAATAAAATTATTATATACGCATAAATAGATACTTAAATTCCCCTATTACAACTCTCAGCACAGTTATCATTACGTCAAAACATTATGTACAACTTAACTTCTTTTTGTTTGTCTGAAATCCGAAAATCAAATTAGGAGACGAAAAGTTCACAAGATGCACAGTTGCGGACATGTTGTGTTAAAAATAAGACATTCCAGGAAAATCAGTTAAAGTGACATAACTAATGCTAAGGAACTGATTCTAAATGTTCTGCAGCCAGTGCTTCCTGGTCTCGGCACCATATTAACATTTAATACTGATATTGTATTTTAGCCTCTCAAATGTGTACAAATCCGTCCGTAACGATGATTTTTACGTAAAAAATGTTCATTGATTGGTACTATAGAAAGTAAATTAGAAAAAATAATTTTCTGGTAACTACTCGTTTTGCAGTTCAAGAACCTTAAATACACCAACATGTTACCTTGTATATATATCACTTCGTTCCAGTCTTTAAAAACTTGAAACTACGCAGCCTGTATCTCCGGTTGCATTTCAAAGCTAATTTCATACGAGAGGGTTTCATCATTTGATGTTATCTTTGAGCTTCGTATTTACTAATTGCACAATAAAAATTACTTTTACTCATTCGTGTACAAACTACTTATTCAACATTTTGTCTCTGTTGATAGCCTGCATTGAAAATTTCTCTAAATATTTACTTTTTTTATTCTTTGGCAGATAACATGACGCATTTTTCCCCATCTAATCACTTTCATTTGCAAAACCACAATGTAGTATACTGTTACAAACAAAATGCTCAGATAACAGGAAAGTGCAGAGAAGAATCTTATCTCCTATGGAATGAAACCAAAGTTACTTAGTGTGACGAGCACTATTGCGCTAACTGTATTTACTTCTTCATCAAATAAATGAGTACTACAGAATTATGTTCGTGCTCACCGAGTACATATGCGGATTCTTAAGCTCCTAAGTCCTCCGCATGGTAGCCATGTAAATTGATTTATATAGGTCCCAGCGATGTGAGACTGACCTCTAATGTCACCAAAATATCAATCCTTACCCCTCGGAAAGTCTGTATTTGTGGAATCAGCAGTGTATAATTAATCTGAGGTGAGCTGTAGGTGGTAGAGCGTATCGCCTCGCTGTGTGTGTGGAGGCGCGGCTCGCTCGCAGCTGCCCTGTAGTGCGGTGTTCTTACCGACATTGTGTCGTCACGCGCCACCAGCTGCAGGAAGTGCTTCCTGGTCCCGGCACGCGACACCACCGCCACCTGGGCGCGCGTAGGGCGTCGATGGTCTACAGCAGCGTTTCTCAACCCGCGACCCGCGTTGTGTTTCGCGAAGTTGGGACAGGTGGTTCTCAGGCAGAACATTAAAAATTTGATTCTAGCTGAATTAAAAATATCGCAACAAAAATTAATTAGTAAAACTAGTTCACATAAAATGGATATCTTGTTCTGTGTAATACCTCAAGCTATTATACAATATAAATAAAACTTTTTAAAACAATGTGAGGATAAGAGTGTAGTGTTATTATAATAGTCTATTCACTACATGAGTATTCAGTCACGTCAGAGAGCCGTGTTTCTTTGAGTATTAACTTAGTGACCGTGTTCGGAGGACGTTATTGTAAGCGAAGGTCTTACGGACGGCGGTATGTACCTGTAACAATTGGCAGGGATGGTCAATAATAGACACATATTTAACGCTAGTTAATAAGCGCTGTTTTACAGTTAGCGTTATCCACATTTTATGTACCACTTACACCTGAGGTTGTTAGTGACAAGGAAAAATCTTAAGACAAGCCTAATACACTTAAAAAAAAAAAAAAACAAAGAATGCTCTAGTTAAATTACATACCTCCAAATCACCGTCATTGTCATAACAAACTGTTTCAACTTTGAAGCTGGTTTTGATTTTGCCGTTATCGCGATTGGCTACCAAGTGTTAATACAAACCTCAAGCTTTGTTCTCGCTTCAGGACACGTGAAATAGATAGAGTATGAATGCACGTGGATTCGATAACTATAATATGTATAGTAGGGTGGTACTTAGCAAATACACAAAAATAAATAAGTCTCTTCCCCTGTTTCTTTTCGTTTTTACGATTAGTAAGTAAATGATAAAAATTTTAGAAAAATTACTCACCCTAACTCGATCCGCAAGGAGAGTGAAAATCGCAATAAATATGGTAATTCGAAAAATTTACAGTTTATTATTCGTTTATGAAATTCAAATATTCTTAAACGTAAGAACAATTGATATAAAGCTTAGAACATCATAAGAACTTTAGTGAGTGTAACAAGTTTTTATTACCTATATTAAATTTTCATGGAAAACTTTATTACTTTTTTGGTAACGAGTGCGTAGAGCCAGATGGAAATGACCTTTATAGTCTTTTGCTACTAGGAACAGGTCTTCATCTTGAATTAAGAAATTGTTTTATGCTTCTATAAGTTTTACCCTCTCTTTGCTCTATAATCAACTACTGTGAGCTTTCTAACTACTGTAAGGCCATGTTATTAATCATGAGAATGCCAGGTTGCTGGATCACGAACAATAAAATCAAATGATATTTGAAACCTTTTAAAAATGATTTTCTTTTCAACTCACAATTATTTAAATCCTCGTGTGCCGGTTCTGTTATTTCCTCAGTTTCTTAGTTTAAATGCTTGGAGTCCAAATTATTCGTTTTTTTTTATTCTTGAAATCCTTTGGATTTTTTTTTTTTTTACCAAGAAGTTTATCATTAAAAAATCCTAAGTGTCTTCAGTAGGACACCAAAAATCATAAAAAAAAGATTTCCCGTTGCTTGCGAAACATTTTCATTAATTTATTTGTAATAGCAGAAGTCATTTAAAAATGTCAAGTTGTGTGATAACGCTTTGATGGCTAAAGTCACATTGTAACATGTTTGTAGTACATTTTTACAAAAAATATGCAAATATTCCTCAGTTCTTACAATCCTGCAGAGGCAAGGTAAAATGATACATAAAAATAAATATTTTAAAGCAATATATAGGTTTTTCCATCCACGGGTAATACAAATGTGTTTATGTTTAGTATCTACTAAGTACTAATTGCAGGAGCTCTTTATAGTTGTTTCTTATCTTTTGTCTTACAATTTGTGCTTTGGCAAAATTAAGTATAATCTCTAAATCCTTTCCAATACTGTTCTGAACAAATTGATCGTCGATTCCAACAGTAATGTCTATATAACACCAGGATTTTTGAAAACATTAAAATAATCGCACATAAGGTCCATGTAATGTAGCAATACACACTTCAGAAATACATATTAAAACCAGTTCATATACGGCGTCTGCAATTTAACTATAAGAGATTTTTTTCCTGTTTTTGTTCTATCAGCACGGAAGCAGCTTTGACGCAGTGGTGTCACAGCACAAGGCTTTGAATGTATCTTAAGTCAGTAATCTGATTGTTGGTGGTTTATTAAAGAACTATGATTTACTCTGCTTTTAGTATGATACTGTATATTTCTGTGACGTACATATTACAATATTTAATTTTTTATTCAATTAGTGGAAAATGGTAATTTCCACTCCTCCTGGCGCACCAGTTAGAAATATGCAAATAATCCAAATTGTTTCTATCAATTTTACATCAGAAAAAAGAGTGAGATGGCGAGAACTTAAAAATAATGAGGTTGAAAAAAAAGGGACCATCATACTGCATACACTGTTCAGTAACAGCGGGTGTAGGTTGATGAATTCGTAAGGAACACCTTCTGAAGTATGTATGACAGTTAAATAGTCAACTTTCAGTATTCTGCTACACTGTCAGCGTCATTAAATTTTGTTGAAAATTTTTTAATTTAATTTTAATTGCAATGGAGCGCACGCTCCGGTGGCAATTTGATTACACACACGTCTTTCCCCTTTCCTCCACCCATCTACATTTGCTATCTACAAATTTCAACTTTAAATTTTTTCAGCGTTTTTGGTAAATTATCTCTTAGTAACTTATTCCAATCCCTGATACCCTTACCTAAAAAAGAGAATCTTCTTACACCCTTGTGCCTGAAATCGAGTGCAAGTTAGTGGTCATGGTCATCTTCTCCCTTCCATGCATTTCTTTTAATTATGGCTTGTTAACATTACATTGTGTATCTTTCCGCTGTCTCTCCATCAAGATAGCCTCACTCGAAAAGTTGCTTCTCTGCACACCGTTGAGAGACTTCCATGTGGAATAAGGAAGGAGTTACCATTATTTCAGATGTACTCTCAGCTCCAGCAGAAGCGATGATATTTGCCACAAACAAAGTTAATGTTTTAGTGCCTCTGGCTTGACAGAAGGAGTGTTGTCTTCAGGAAACTCTTTTTTTCACTCAAGTCTCGTAGGATGCACTTGACGACCAAACAGACGATTGAATTTTAACTTAATTGCAGTGGAGCACATGCTCCGGTGGCAATTCCCTACAAATTCACTTTCCAATTTCACTTTTTGTTTAAATAAAATTCTTTGAGTATGATATCGCCACTCCACTACTATTACTCATTACGAATTATAAATGCCTTCAGTATTTCCAGTCAATTCTTTAGAACCTCCCTCGGCAATTTATTCCAGTCCCTAACAGCCCTATCTAGAGAAGGAAAGTTACGATTGAAATTGAGTGCCAGCTTGTAGTTATGGTCATCTCTTCTTTCCATGCAATACTCCTAATTCTTCCATCAAAATTCATCCATGCCTCATCACATTATATATTCCTAGCACTTTCTTCGCCCGTCTCCAGTCTTTCAATGACAAACAAACATAACCCCTTTATTATATCAGTTAATGATTGTGTTATGACGTATATGTTCCCTAACGTTGATTCGGCGGTTCCCGATTGTCGCTTGGACAACGTTGCCCAGAGTGTTATTATAGGAGGCAAGTGTGTGATGGTAGTGAGCAAGTTGCTGTATCAAGTGTGTGAAACTGCCGGCCTCGGTGGCGTGTGGGCTAAAGTACTGGCCCCACGTGCCGAAGGTCACCGGTTCGAGTCCACCCTAGGGCATGGGTGTTTAAGTCTTGTGTGTTAGTGTGCTGGTCGTGTCCATCCTGTGGAGTGTCTAGGATCACTTGAAAGACAATATACATATGGAGAAACTGAAAACACTGGATGAACTAAACTCATACTTAAGCTGACTGTATGACCTAAGGAAGCCAAATGTCATAAAAACAAAAGTGTGTGAAATTCAAGGTAATGATTTGGACCTATTCGTTGATAACTTATGTTGATCAGACAGTACTCCAAGTTTTATGCCCGACTATATGTTTTCCCCCATGGTTCGTGGGAGGTATAAAGTGTTGATATTGGAGTTTACTAACTGTGAAAAATTCGTGGGAATCTTACTGTGTGCTCGAAGGACGAAGTTCTATGTTCTATAGCTGTACGGGAGTACACGGTTACCATTGAGGATATTTACTCCTCCATTGCGACGTTTTGAACTGGGGCTGTTTACCGTTACCTTGCCCAATATAACACTGCTGGAAACTGTTATAAATGTGGATGACTGTGATGGTGTGTGTAGAGTGCTGTTTGCGTTATGGGTGAGAGAAGGGAGAGAGTAAAATTCGATGACGGCCATTTCTGGCCTACTCTTCCGAAAGACACCAGAGAACCGCCAGGCTTAACGTCCCGATCCTACGGACGAATCACCATGAACAGTGCGTATGCCCTCACTCCATACGCACTGCGGAGAGGTTTGGTGTCTAGCACTTGCCTCTAGTTCACAATTTCGTGATTAAGAATTGTGCACCTCCACCTCACCAGGACTAGAACCAGCTAACCCTCTCCAACGCCGGACACAACAACCAACTGAGCGGAGAACTTGTAGCATGCCAGAAACACAGCGTGTATGATAAGTTATTAATCGTGGTTTTTAGTTCATTTACAGAGTTCCACTTCTGACCGCATGTGATTTGAATGATATTTACAATTTTTGGTTTCGGTGAATTATAGTTCACATGGATTGGAGAATATATACCAGATTTCTGTTGAATGCTGTAGATGTATGTACACTGTGTATAGTCTGAAGGGTGTGTGTGCTGTGTATGAGATCCAAGCTGCATGGTTTATGGATGATAGTTCCATCTCTGTTGAATGAAGCACAACACGTGTGAAATTGAAGCTACGTACTGAGTGTAGAATGGAGAAATTGTAATTTGTGTAAGTGGAGTATCATTTAAAAATGTAGCTGGATATGTAATATAAGTTGAATGGAAAGTGTGTAACTTGAGTTACCTGAATGGATGTATTGAAGATAATCTGATTGAATGTAGTGTGTGAGTATTGTATGAGGTATAATATGTGTGTTTGGTTTTATAGGTTATATACCATGTGGTGACTGTAGGAAAAATTCTGTGTGTTCTATGGCGGATGTATGAACAGACGGGTTTCTAATCGGCGCACGTTGATAGATGCGTATTCTGAACAGAGGGCTGTTTAATGTTTGTAAACTGGTGCCAGAATATAGCGTTTCTGAGCAATTAAAAACGGGTGCGGTATATTGTGAATGCGTTTGAGGATTTGTGATTTGCGCTTAGTGGTCGTGTATGTTGTATAGTGCCACGGCTGGTTATAACATTTTTGGCTCGTTTATTAGTTTCCACAATACTGCCTACAGGTTGTGATTCATTTCGTCTCATGCCCATCCACAAATTCCTGCAATTGCTGCTTTTTCGTGATGAGTTTCCAACTAAGGTGAGCGAATTACGGAGTTCTCAATACTTGAGCGTTTCCGGAGTAATTGCGCTCTATTTAAACTTGGTAATTCAACATGTAATTAGCAAACCACTGCGAACACTAAGAGACTTTCGGAACTATTAGCTTTAAGTTTAAATTATTACAATCAAAAGTTTTCTGAAGCACCAGAATTATCTTTATACGAAGTATGTAGCGAAATTATCTTCCTTTTCTCTTCCCAAAACCTCTTCACATGTCCACTGTGTTCCTGTTTCCTTTGTTCTGTTCATTTTGTTCCTGTTTTCTTCTGTATTTTGAATGTTGTTCCCGAATCATCCCCATTTCTGTTTCATTTCCTCATCGATCATTGCTAGGTTTAAGTTCTCTTGTATTTCGTGCAACCAATTGATTTTCCTGATTGGACCATCTACTACATCAAAGATCCTCTTGGTCATTCTGTAAAAATATCCATAGAATTGCAATATACTTCTAATAATGTCTGTGAATCTATCGTATAGTTATATCGTTATTCTTTTAATCCATTTGCCGTCTTTATCTATTACTAAAAAAAATATAATGATTATCCGCTTCTATGATGTCTGAAACCTCAATCGTGGATGTTTCTGATGCATACAATGCTTCTGGTAGAACAACTGTGGTGTAAATTTGTAATCTCTGAGTTTGGTTTGTCTTGATATTTTTTTTTTTTTTTGTTATAATATGGCCATGTGAGTCTGTATGCCTTCTGAAATTTTTCTGATCTTTTCACATTTGATATCTTCTTACATCCGCCTATTTGTATGTATACCACTAGATATTTAAACTTCTCGAATCTTTTCATGTTTCCAAATTTTGGGTGTATTTTTTATATGTTGTTGTTTTGAATTTCCATGTAAAGCGTTTTCCATACGAAATTTGTAGTTCTGTTTTGGCAACAATTTATTTGTTTCAAGGGACGGGTTTTGTTTTTTGAAGCAAAAGTTTGGAGGGTGGTAACCTATAATATTTTCTTTGAATGTTCTATATAAGTTTCTTGTATTAAGGTCTTCCTCAATCCTTTGTATCCTGTTTACGTCACACGTAAGTTTTTCTTTTAAAGGTTTTTTTTTCCTAGACTGTGGGAATTTTTGCATGTTTCTGTTGTTATGTTACTGTTGAATTTAGTCCATGCCCAAATCCTTCGTTCAATAGCCTCATCACTCATCACATATCACGTTCCTATATATATATGTCTGCTTTTTCTAGGACTGCACTGCATTTGCGAGGTCTTTACAAATTTCAGTAGCATTTTTAATAATTTCTTTAATGACTTTGTCTCTGTTTATCTTCAGATATTCTGGATCTAGTCTGCTGGTTACAGTCTCCTTTAAAGTTTTCATATTTCTTTGTATTTCCTTAATCTTAACTTGTAACTGGTGATCTGATTCAAAAGAATCCTTTACGCGTTTTCACATTTAAAATTTCTCTTCTGCTTTTGCTTGATATGGATACATGATTTATCTGGAATTATCTCCATAAGATGTTGGGTGATTTCCAAGTTGAAAGCTTCCGTCTGGGTTTTTTAAATTGTTTTGACAGTAGTTTATAAGGTGTTCTACATTTTTGTTCGTAAGATTATGGGCCTCTGATATGTCTGTATTTTTTCTCTTCGCCTAACTGTGCTTTGAAGTTCCCTAACACAATTTTATAAAGTCTTTCAGCTATTTTGTTGGTTACTCCCTCCATGTCTCATAAAAAATCTTCTCGTGGCTTTTTTTTTTCTGTTTTGATCATTTGTGGGTTCATGTGCATTGATAGTTGTGTATCTTTTGTTCCCTGATTTGAAAAAGAGCATGGAGATGCGTTCTGGTATTGAGTTGAAGTCTTTGATTTTATCTATGACTGATTTGTGGAAAACAAATTCTTTGTCAAGCATTATCGGTGTTTTTCTTCTTACTGCGCGCTTCGCTTTGTAAATCCTATAATTTTCCGCGTTGAAATGGTTCTCGTTTGTGAAGAGCGTCTCCTGTATTGCGAGGATCTTTCTGTGAAATTTTTGTGACTTGTTTAAGTTTTCTCGCTTTAGCGAGGGTATCTGCATTGGCCGTTCTGATGTAATTTGGAGGTTTCGAGAAGCTCCGATCCTTCTCTTTATGATACTCCTGGTCCCCCAGAATCCAATGACCACGGGAATCCAGCACATTGAACCTGGTTATTTTCTTGTTGTTTCATCATGATTATTTGAAGTTGAGGTATTCTGGTATTACAAGTAGATTGTTAATTTCTATAGGATAGCCAGATTTACGGCTTTAGTGCTGTTTTGGTCCGCGGGTGGTATTTTATTTCCCACCGACCCTGCATGTCTGGAGAGCATACCCCTATCCGCCACCTCAGAACGCGCTGGATGGGGAACAGCAAAACCCCTCACCGGTTTATTTGATTTATATTTTAATGTAATATAATTTATGAGATATTGGAAATTAAATTACTCGAAAAATTATTTATATTAACTAACAGTTATCTTGAGTAAAAAATTAAATTTTTAAATGTGAATAAAGAACAAACCACGAATAAAACAACAATTTACTATCAAGCTTTTACCTTCGCATTTGCCTTTGGTTTTTATTCTAGTAACAAAACATACATGTTTGTAATATAGAATCCTTGCAAACTTTACAGTACATTAAGTTCCACAATTTCATTTTCCTGTTTCGAGAATAAGTCTTTGCTATCTTGTTTTGATTAACGTTGCCTGTCTATCTCTGAAAGCTAAAGAAAGAAATAACATAGTCGCTAAGCATAAACTTTGTTTAGGATTATATCTAAGGTCTAAGTGTGTTGTGTAATATATTATTACCTTAACAGTTAACATAAGTAAAAAAATTAATGTTTTTAAATGCGGATCTGGAACAACCCAACAATAAAACAACAACACACTCTCAAATTTTAGTATCAACATTAAGCAGAAAGATGCCTACCTTAAACCAAATATCACAATATCATGACGCTTATTAACGTGTGGTTGTTTGATTGACGTATTCCGTTTATTTTAATGCACTTTACTCTGTGGCCCTATATTTCTTAAATCTGAATAAATATATAACCAGTGTTATGTAGGAAAAAAACAATATTAACATGAACATATTATAACGGGTAGAAAGTTTTTCTGTGCTTTGGTGTAGTATGGCATATGGCGCCTATCTGTTTTAGTACGAACGAATGAACATGTGTTCTACAGTTCCCCGTACACGGAGAGTCATAAACTATGCCACAGATTTTAAGCTACAACACAAGAGTTCAAAATGTAAACACTCCATCTAAATTGTTGTGGTAGCTTTTTTTCGCATGATTCTTCCGCAATCTCTCAGATAGATGCAACTCCCATACATGTTTATAATAGTATAGAGTATTATGGACATTCATGTAAACCTGTAGTGGGCGATAGCACAACCTATAGTCTACATACGATTTCCTTGCTGTTGATGTCTTGGTATCGGTATTCTGCAATACCACAAAATATTTGCGTAGTTGATTTGAGTCAGTATCACTGAATTACGGTATATTAATTTAGCAATATGTTTAGTCCATGAATTAAGACAAAAACAGACACAACGTGGTTGAGAAACACACAGCAAAAACTATTTTATGGTAAGGTTGTTCTTAATTATATTTACCCGAAACACAAGAAATTTAGTTTTGGTTAATGATTTGTATTTTTAAGTCACCAAAATGAAAACCATTCTCACTATACGTATACTTCTATTCATCTATAAATTCTTCAACTATTTTTTTTTTTTAATAAGATGTTAAAACATGGATTTATTTTATTTTACAACGACAGCTGGCACATAATACTCTGGATTTGGCCACCTTCCTTTTCAAGAAACCAGCACAGCGAAATGAACACGAAAATCTTACGTCTGCTGGAATGACACTAGTTGTTGGTACGAATAACTCGCTGACTGCTCTGCTATGACGCAGACATCTCATTTCGACTGTAAAAACATTAACTACAGACTTAGATCTTGGAGAGGTACATTGTGCCTTCCGGCGTTCACTGAGAGACTCTGTTGAGAGAAAAGCATTGTCATTTTTATAACATCTTTCATATTTTACCAGTACACCATTCTATAAAGTGTTAGAACTGCGAAATCGAGTACAAAATATTTCAAATGGTTTTTCAGCTGATGTATTTGTATCACTCTGTGAAGCTCTCGCCTCGCATCCGGGAAGACAAGGGTTCCTATCCGCGTCCTGCCATCCAGATTAGGGTTTTACATGGTTTTCGAAACCACTAGAGGTGAATGGCGCGATGTTTCCTTCAAATCACCTTGGTCGAATTCCTTCCCCTTCCTTACTCCCAGTTCTTTTCCACCTCTAATTACCTCCACGTGAAAAGCCAGAGCAAAGAATTTAAAAAAAAACTCATACATAAATCTTTTCCTACCAGATTTTTTTTTATATGTAGCCAAAAAACGAAGATATTTACTCTGACAATAGTAATTTATTACTAATTACGTTCCAGAGAATAATCAGTTCGCTTAACAGGATAGTTTGTTTCGTTAAGCTGTTGCGCCAAACATTTTGTAAACGCAAAGCCTCTAGAAAGAATGAAATAATATTTTATATTAGCATGAAGCCACGAAAACGCCACCAGTTGCTTTAAAGTTTTTTATTCTTTAAAACTTTACTGCAGTTTTGACAAATACAGGTTTGTCTTTTTCAGAAGTATGACAAGTTAAAATTACATAAGCGGAATTTTAACGTGTCATACTTCTGAAGAAGACAAACCTGTATTTGTCGATACTGCAGTAAAGTTTTAAAGAATAAAAAACTTTTAAGAAACTGGTGGCGTTTTCGTGGCTTTATGCTAATATAAAATTTTTACCGTTGCTGACACGCAGCTATGCTCAAGATTTTGAAATAATATTTAGTATTGATGTTTCAGATCATTTTAGGCTTTAAATTTTTAAAAGCATTCATAATTCACCTTTGATTCAAGTCAGGTTCAATCACTTCCCGTAGTGTTTTAGTCATAATTCAAATCTGTACGCTGCAGTTTAGTATTAAATCACAACAGAAACTACCATTTCTCGCTTAGAATTGGAGAATACAGTTCTTTTTAACATGAAATACAGGACCTTAGTTCTGACATTTCATTGAACTCTTTACTTCACGTTGAAAATATAACAGAGAATGAAGAAAAATTGGTTTCGTGAAAGTGTTTTTCGTACTACTCTGGGTATCGGCTGGCTCTATCGTAGAGTGGACTCCATCTTTACAGCTCGCTCTGTCACTGATCGACTGCTCGAACTCTTCAGCTCCGACAGCCATTTTTTGTGGAATCGTAGAAATCTAATTTTTTAGAGTGCGTCCTAAGCGGCCGCGTGAGTGCGGCCCTGAGTAGATTTGTTCCACAAAGTGAGGAAACAAGATTTCTCCGAAGCGCCGTGTCTTCAAACGAGGCTACACGAACAGACCAGATGGAACTATTCTCCACGTTATGAAGTGGTCGCGATTAGATTAGAGCTGGTAGGAGATTCGTCAACTGCGAATATACATTTGTTAGAGAGCGTAGTTTGTGTTTTCCACCTTAATACTGTCGTTACTGTTCACATGAACACACAACTCTGATTCTAGAATATTTCGGAGGAATAAACTCCACTATACCGCCACGTTTGGTCTGTTGGCTGCGGCACCATGCTGACACGGGGTAAGGAAAACATATTCAGCATCATGACTTGGCCGGCTCGTGCACAATTCCTAATCACACAGATTGTGCACCAAAGTGCCGGAATAATTCCCAAACCTCCCCGCAGTGCGTACGGAGTGAGGGCATACCACACTGTTGCTGGTGATTCGTCCGTGGGATATTGACGTTAAGCCTGCGACCTATGGGTCGGCGCCGGGCTTCACCCTCTTCCTTCTTTCATATTTAACCCGAAACAAAAACAACACTCTACTCTCAACAAACCAATTCTTTTATGTGGTTTTCGGCATCTTAGGCCATTCAGCCAGCTCAAGGAATTTTTCCAGGTAATTAGACACACCCATACCCGCTGCCGGACTCGAACCAGTGACCTTCGGCACGGAGCTAGTACTCTAGTCCCTACGCTAGCGAGGCCGTCTGAACACACATTATCATAGTATATCCATACTCAAAACAGCACTTGCGAACACCGCCGCACTGCGGAAGGCAACGGCATACCACCCCAGTTCATCTTCCCAGACGTCCCCGTGGAGGATATACAATCACCATGGTAACCTCTTACGGGCAAGGGGCTCATAAGAAGATGAAGGAACTCTCCAAGACGCGATGCTGAGTGACTGTCAATCACTTCAAATTTCAGCAGTAATTGTGATACGACCATAACAGCTGTTGCTGTCCAGTCGTAAGTACCCCATTATTATGTTTTGAACGTTTCTAATTTTTCGGGTCGTGTGGCACATCTTCTTGAGGACACTGCGCTAAACATCAAAGAAAAGTTGAGGCCTGTCGTAGTTTTGATGGGGGAAGCGGATGTGTTGCCATCTGTCTATGATTGGTGCAACTTGTGTTCTATGTGATGTGTGTATTATTATTCTTGAAATGTGTATTTTAAGAGGCAGAAATTAGTAACTACTCCAGCATTCACATGATTATTGTGGAAAACCGCAGTCAGGAAGCTGGTTTGAACTTAGTCCAGTTGGTCCTCTCCGATCCAGCGGTCGAGATTTACCTTTCTTATGTCAAGTGATTACTCAAGTGGAATAACAATTAAATTCTACAATAATTAAATCTCGTTTTCAAGACTGCCAGTTGAAAGAACAACTAAATGAGTAGAGCTATATGTTCTGTCATCTTAGGATCGAAACTGCTCTCGGCAGCCGCATTATTCCGTTTCTGTAACATGGAGTTTTTGGGAAGTATAGCAGGAAGTATTCCAGATGAATACGGAAAGCTGACTACAACTCTCCACCTGGTCCGTCGCGATATAAGATCTCCCCACTCTCCCTTTTACTGTGGTGGCTAGGAGAATTGGAATTGAATCAGTTGCTTTCGCCAGGAACAAATTTCATATATTTTTATATCAATCAGTGTATATGAAATTACGTAAAAAAAGAAATGTAAGATTCCTTGTATGAACAAACTGAGGAAGAATTGATTTTTCATCCTAAATGTGGAAGTACTCAGATACGCTATAGAATATATAATATGGTTATAAAATAGCGGTCCACCAGAGTTGTCGCTAAATTATGGATCAAAACAGGGAAGAAGAACGATAGGTCCTCATAACTGATGATAAGCGTAACGGAATGTATGGTGACGGAATAAACCGCAACTGGTGTAAGCCCTGAAGATGATGGTGATGAAAACAACGGAACTGTTTATTTGATCTTAGAGCTAATTAAAGCGCGTGTTGGCTCAGCAGCCTGCTCGTGGCGATGTCGCGACCCGTGATACCACATTAATCCCGCCACACCGACGGCTGTGGCGGGCTCGCTTTACACGAGAAACAGTTCAAACACACCCAGCTCAACATTCATTCACGCACAGCTAATCACATGTGACTGTTATAAATATCTCGTCCTGAAGGAATAGTGCATCAACAAAAGTAAATCGCCAAACAACTAATCCTTTGTTAACGAATAATGCTCGCCAGAGCATTCAGTTAAAATTTAATATAACAAATAAACTATAAAAAAAAAATAGACTTATTATATTGAGATAAATTACTACCCTCAAGAGAAAAAAAATACTCTTAATGTTCGATATTCTTTTACACAGAACTGTATTTCTAAAAATTTCCTTACCAATAGGGGTGTAACATATACGCGCTTTCATCTTCTGTCATCTACATCCACAGAACATTAGAGTGTGTGTAAAATACACCCATGCCAGTTTCCAGTATGGTGTTATTAACGAACTCCGCATCTCTGATATTCAGCTGACCATGTTACGGCTCTGCCAGGGAAGAACGGAGTGCCATGGCTCAAATCTCGGGTTCAGCAGTGCTGATTACGGTTTAATGTAGTCGCCAGGACGAATGCTGAATAGGTTCCCAATCAGGCACACTAACACTACGCGTCACACAAACACAATCAAATTATACCGGATTGTTAATGAACCTAGTGTCGATAGCTCATGAAGTCGTAATAAATAAAAAAGTAAAAAGCTGGGACTTTCAAGTACGAGACACGATCCCACAATGAGGGTACCATACACTAGTTGTGTATTAAATGTAATTCATTCAACAATTTTACAAGATGTAAGAGCTTTAAAAAAATCTATAACAAGTTATTTTTTAATCTAGCTGTAAATCCCGTCAGAAATTCTGTATTCTGACAAGTCATTTCATCGCAGTTGCATAACTAAATAGATTCGCTACAAAATAACGTTGAATGGAATTCCTCTTAACTTACGCTGTAGCAAAGATTTTAGTTGTCATCCGTGTCCAGGCTGCATTGTAACCTTACCTCAAACTGCGATAATATTGCCGCTATGAAATCGTAACTTCAGCATCCGTACGTCATGCCGCGTAATATTAGTTTTAATCGTGTTCCAAATGGCAGCAATGTGGAACTTTTTTCATTCAAACGAAGTGATAATTCAATAACATGACGCTCTTGGAAACAACTTAAATTATTCTTAAAAAAACTCCTTCCCTCTGCTTTAATGCTAATATTTGTGCTCTAAAACGAATTCTTTCACTGTAGTCTCATAAATACATTCACTGCATCGTGATATAAACGTGGTCCGATATTTCTTAACTTACAGCAAGACCGAACAAACTATAACGGAAACATCTACATCGAGCGATCATAAGTGAACAAAATGCAACTAATGGTCAATATTTACTTTCTTTTCAGTGCTCTCAAAATCATTTCTTCGTAGTTTCTTAAGTAAATAGAACTGTAACCAGCATAACTACGAGTAGTAGTAACATCTCTGGCCGGGCAAGTGACGTCTCCTGTTGTGGAGCGGATGACACAATTACATCATGAGTATTAGAATTGTTAGAGTTAATTATACGTTTTAGGAAATTGTATTTCAGATGGCAAATATAAATCATGTGCAAGATTAAAATTCAATTCAAAAAATTATTGCTGGTCTTGAAAAAAGTTTGATAATTTTACGATATATTTTTCATCTAAATGATGAAGTTCTCCACTGAAAAATGCATATGATTTTTTTTTCAAAATTTTTCAGATTTGTCCTGAAACGCGTCTTGATTTGTCTGTAAAATTTAGCAGTCACAATAATTGTTGAAAGAATTTTCTGATCGATAATGAGAGTTAGAGGTATTTTGTAATGGATTTTCGGCAAAAGCGTCCACAAATTTCGGAATAAAAATTAAAAACCAAACGTTTTGAGAGAGGGCGGGTTGTCAGCTTTCACTTGCTCCCCATGATGATTGGTCTGAGGGGAAACTTTTCTTCAGTCCCCGACTAATCCCACAATAATTATCTGCACCGCATCACTTGGTTTTTCGATATTTTATGTTATGATCGTGTTAACGAAAGTAACAACTAAAACTTCTACGATAAAGGGTCAGAAGCCATATAGATGTGACCGACAGACGAACAATGAGAAAATCCATACTGATTCTGTTTTCACTCACAGGGTACAGAGTCTAATAAACAGTTAAAACTGCAGAAACAACGCTACCAACATACCTTAAGAACGATTGCTGATGGAGGTTTGGAATTTTACACAGACCAGACACTCTAAACCGGAAATACAATTAAACGAAATTTGTTCTTTCCCGGAACTCCAGATTTCAATTACGTTAAGAAACCAACTTTTCCAACTTATTATTGCTTCTCTGGTCCAATTAATTACGCCTTGCAGAAAGAAAATTCATGGCACAATTTGTGTTTGTAATGCGTTGTAGGGTTGGTCTGATCCCCATGTTCCAGATATGGCTACAGTGATGGGCATCGTGCACAAACTACGTGGCTCGGTGCAGGGGGGGAGGGAGGGGCTAGCTGGAAGGCTACGCTGGGCTACGTGGGGGGAGGGGGGGTTCCGAGCCAGGCCACGTAGCTTTCCTTTCATAACATTTTTCACTGTTAAAATGAGGAAGTGAACTCACAATAGCATATTAATATTTATTTCCCTCAGTTAATTATCTCCGTATGTAATTTACAATAGTCTGAAAAGAGAAAACAGTAAAAAATGTCTTCTGGAATCAAAAGGGAGAAAAGCTACGTGCTACGTGGCGGGGGGGGGGGGAGAGGTAAAAGCCACGTAGGGCTACGTGGGGTGGGAGGGGGGTTCACAGGAGGCCAAAATGGAGCCACGTGGTTTATGCACGCTCCCTAGGGCTGACAGTTTTCTTCCTCCGTGTGTTGAAGTGTTGTTGTATTTATGCAGACGACTGTTGCTAACTCTGCTAGAACGTTGTGTATAGGAAAATGGAAGTAGCAAGACGGCGAAACTCGCTGGCGGAACACCTTGGAGTCTGCAAATTTTATGTCGCCATCCAACGGATGAATAGTCATCAACATTCACTGCGGAGATGTTTGCTATTTAATTCGCTGGCTTAAACCCTCCACCGAAAGGTTTCAATTAAATGGTCATATTGGACGAGTAACAAAAACTATTCAAACCGACAGTTTATGGTTGGGAGGTAGGAACTAATAGATACGCCTCGTCAAAATCGAGGTAATTGGAGGTAGGAAAGATTGAAGGATAGAAACGGAAAGGAATTCGGCCATGACCTTTTGTAAGAAGCATTCCATCATTCGCGTTCCACCGAGCTTTATCCCTTAGTAGTTCCCTACCCGCTACTACCATATAACATGTTCCACGGGTCAGGAAGTGATGGTCAGTACGTTCTGCTTTCAAGAAAAATCGTCGACTTCATCGGGAATTGAACTCCAGCAGTTCAGTCTATGTACCGATCTCTATGTACCGAAGTTGATATGTGAAACGACAACAGACGTTAATAAGTGGAATCTAATCCTTCGAAAGAGTTTCAAACTGTCTTTTTGTATTTTCTCAACACCTGTCGTTTCGTTACTGGTATTATGCATCCACGTAGTGTGGAAATTACAGTACAAACAACACTCATAGCTGGCGACACTCGGTACTTTAGGCCACTGCTGGGACAGGCGAGTTGAAGTACTCAGCAGTGATCTGGAAGAAGATAAGTAAAATAAGTAAAGGCGTGCAATAAAGCCACAAACCACATTTACAACAGTCTGCTCCTGCCACCAATTTCAAATTTCAGCCAAAAAAAAGCTGTTCCCAATAGTAGAGCATATGCTTGCGACATTCGGATTGTTTGAAGACAGTCGCAAATAAAAATCTCCTCAAGCAATTTCCTACTCGTTTGAAAATTTCTATCCATCTGATCTTTTTTGACGGGACCGAACAAATGAAGGGCTCTTGGTGACAATTGTGCATTATGTAACGGATGATGAAAATTGTCCAGCGTAGTTTTTCCATTTCGCTTCCGTAGTAGCGTTATAGTGCTGATCTACGACGCTTGGAATGGGAATCTTGAGACCTTTCGTATCATACGCCTATCCCACTTTGCTCAGGAGATCACACCAATAAGCAGTGTTAAAATCTACCTCTCAACCTGAAAATCTACCTGCGCAACAGCTTAGCCAAGCCAAACACCTATCATGAGATCTTTTACAGCAGATAAATAGGTTTTCATTTTCACAGAAGCATCTTTTCTTATTGTACACCATTTCATAGTTGACCACTTCGTCATCAAATGCTTGTTTTCGCTTATCCCTCATTTATCAAACCTACATTTAAAAGTAGATCAAAACAGTGCGTTTATACTTGTGTATTACCTGAGTATTATACAATATTATTGCATTATCTTGTGAACATTAGCCACATCCAGTCGTGGTAATAAATTTCTGTTGTAAGTATCGAACTTCTGATACCAGGCTAAGTATTGCTCCTTCGGGAAGGACCAACCAACCTTCGAATTGAATACCAAGCGAGATTAAGTATCACACTGGTTCTAGACTTATACAAACGCACCAGTGCTCCTTCCAGAACGCTAGACCATATGTTATTACGCATTAAAATAAATTGGTATTTTGTTAATGCTTCCTGGAACTTAAAGAATAAAATTTTAAAACTAACTACAAACAATCTGAAACATTTTAACATTATTTTCGAGATATTAAACAACTTCTAATCGTAAACACGCTGAAATATGATAGCTGGCAAAATATTGCGTAGTAATTACATTTAATTAAAACGTTAGACATGGAAATCAATTTACCACACTTACAAAGTCTGACACATTTATTCTGATCAATTTAACAAGATATAAAGAACAAAATATCACACATTAACAAACCAGTCTCGCGTAACTACTATAAATGAGTCAGATTTAGTTTATTTTAGGAACCTGCCCTATGGCCAGTCAAAAACGACAGGTTGAAAGGATTGCTCTGGAAATACATTTGTTCGCAGTTGCTTAGCACAGTAGATTTATTATGAAATAAGCTCAGTGGAATCCTTGTGCCCGACGCTGTAGCAAAACGTTTTAGCAGTCATCCTGGTCTAGGTTGCATTTCAACCTAAATACAAGCTGAAATAAAGACCTCAATAACGTAGCGTCAGTGATGCGAAGGAAATTATAACTAAATCTTAACATCTTAAGTTACGTGATATTAGTTTCAATCGTAGGCTAGGGTGATAAGAGTAGAACTACCTTCATTCAAACACAGTAATGGTTCCATTAACATAAAAGCGACGTAAATGATTTTTTCAACAAAAAAAAAACACACGTTAAATTACTCATACACTCTGCTATAACGTCAAATGCTGTTATCATTCTGAACCAGACTTAATTTCAATCTAATAAACACTTCCTCTAGAAAATTAAAGCATTTATCTTACATTCTATTTATCTATGCGTTAAGAAATTATAGAAAACATCTACATCTAACGAACATAATAAATAAAAACAAAATAATACTTAATGTGTTAATTTAAAAGCAATACATACTATTCGTTTAGTCTTCTAACATTTCATTACTTCCCGGATGCTTAATTAGGTAGAACTGTTATTAGCGCTTATAACCTCTACTGTGTAGTAACATCTCTGTCCAATTTGATGATAAAGAAAACAGCAACCAGTCACAATTGTAAATATGTTTATTACACCATTACCGGTTTCGAGCAAAGTTGCCCATCATCAGATGGTTTTGCATTCACTTCACATCTGCAGATGCAAATTACAGCGCATTTGTGCATCGTTCAATGCTGCAGGAAGTATGCTCATATCGGTGGTGAGGCACAGTTTCAGAAGTAACAATTTATTACCACTATTGATACTAAACACGAGTACGCTGTAATTTTTCCTTTGCATTTACAGGTAAACATAAGCAACTTTGCCGAAACCGGTAATGGTGTAATAAAACATATTTACAATTGTGACTGGGGCACTTCCGTGTGAGCAGCGGACGAGAACGGTCGTGTACTTCCTCCACTACAGTGCTCGCATCGCTATCGGAAAGTTCTACTGACGCAACGTGTTTCGCGAATTACTTTGAACAATAAGTGTAAATATATTATATCGTTTAACGTGAGCTAGCAAACCTTCTACCGATGTGACCCCACAAACTGTTAAGTGGCCCATCGGTGGAAGACTACAACCGAACGTTCTGAGCGACCGGTTGCTTGTGATGTCTATAAACACGGACTTGGCTTCGGCCATTCGCAACTCAATGATCATCGAGACCTCTAATATAAGTGCCGTAAATCCATCTGATATCACCACGAGATGATTTCTGAAGACAACGCAGCCCACCCATCTATATTAGCAGTTCCAGAGCAGCAGCTATGTCAAACAGCACATCACCAGCAGGTCACAGCCTACCTGCAGCATGATCTTCAACAGCAGCAACAACAATCAGCCCAGCAGCTCCATCTCCACCAGCAACAGCATTTATACCACCACCAGCAGCAGCAACAGCAGCAGATGCTTCAATATCAACAGCATCAACTCCAATCCTCACAACCGATGGGGACAACACAACATCCCACGACGTCCGACACATTGCTGAACTAAATGTATGTACAGTTTAACGCAGGCGCCATATGCCTCAGTGTCCCCAATGCCCAAATAATACAAGTAGTTTCATGTCGCCCATGGATATTATTAACGATCAAAAAAGAACCGGTCAAAAGCGCCCGCGCACAAATAGTGGAAAATACTTGCAACAACCTCCAAGGGCCTTATCTCCTGATAATGGACCACCAGAAATGAGATACGTTATTGATATACCGACGCAAAATAGATTCCAAATCTTGCATTGCGAAGAACCTGTAGAAGAGACAACCGAATCACAGAAGTAGTTAAAAACACCACCAATTTTTCTACACGACGTAAACAATCATCAAAGACTTACTCGAGATCCTCAAAAAAAATTTGCTAAGTAATGACTTTTCAACTGAACTTAAAGGAAAGTGATTAAAATAAATACAACCTCTATCAGGATTTTAGAACTCTTTCAAAATATTTTGATACCATTAAGCAGAAATACCATACTTTTCGTGCCCCAGACTCAAAACAATTATCGGTTATTCTGCGTAACTTACCATATTCACTAACAGATGATGAAATAAAAGAGGAACTAATAAGACCAAAATTCCCAGTGACCAAGGTAACAAGACTTTTAAATAAAGATAAGAACCCTATACCACTCTTGCGCCGTGAGCTTGAAGAAAATCGCGATTGTGCTAATATCTTTTGAATTAGACAGATTGTTCCACTGCATTATTAAAGTAGAACCACGCAGAAAGTCAAAAGACATCCCTCAGTGTACAAATTGCCAATTCTATGGTCACACAAAAAACTATTGCAAACTTGATCCGCGATGTGTTCGTTGTGATGGAAATCACCATTACTCCTTATGTAACCACCCGCGCACTGTAAAACCTAAATGTGTTAATTGCGGCGGGGAACATCCAGCAAATTTTAAAGGATGTAAATATTACGAAGAAGTGAAACTTAGAAGTTCTAAAAAACCTTTACATCAAAACAAACTTAACTTCTCAGACAAACAGCTGACTGGGACACACATACCGCCCCATCCGGCCTCACTGGAATTTCCGTCTTTACCAACCACAGTGCCGCCTCCACCACGCTATAAATACATAGCTAACCAAATGATACAAAACAAAGAGAAACCTAATTTACAGCATAATCCGCAAAACAAGTCTCGACCCTCTTACAGTAATATATTACAAGGAAGCCGTAATACATCACCTCACGACACAAACATACCACATAACGAGCACAACACTGGGCAAGGTACTGCATGGACAAGCCTAATAAATGAACTAATCTCCGGATTTATCACAGCTTTTCTCCCCATGATAAAAGAGATCATCATGTCGTCAGTAGTTAGTCTTCTCCAAAATGGTAAATAATACGGTCAACATATATAAAAAGTGTAATTATTTTAAACCAATTTCATTTTAACTGTTTTGATTACTGTTCTAAATCTGATAACTGTTTTTGTTACTTTAATACTGACATTCATGTTGCCAACATTCTTATAAAAATTTATTGTATCACTGTATTGTAGTCACTGAGGGGCCCTGTGGGTTGACCTCAACCATGACAATATGTATGTTATGTTTTGTGTAAAAATTCAACATCGTCCTGTATAGCAATTTTGCTGAACGGATAGTAAATTAATTAAAAAAAATTGTGACTGGTTGCTGTTTTCTTTGTCATCAAATTTGATATAACAGTCACGGAGTTCCACTGATCCATCATGGATAAAATATTATTAGATCTCTGTCCGTTGACAATCCAAGAACAATCCAAGGACGGGTGCGTGACGTCACAACCATACGAACACAATGAGCAAGCTTAGTCTTCTATTAGTATTGAATTTAATTAACTGAAGGAATAGTAAATGAAAGAAAACAGGGTTAACGCAATATTACACACTGTATAATATATTTTGTATTAACTAAGCAATACTGAGATTGAACCGAACGTAAATATTAAAACATGCTGAAATAAGAGACACGATGAGAATGTGAAATTTGGACATCGGCAACCGTAACGCCAGCACCAATTGTTTTGCGGACGGTTGGAAACATGAACAGACGGCGAACGTACTCCCTCCGGTATTCCAGTGGATTAATGGGACTGCTTCGGACGCATGTGCCGACTTTATGCTTTAAACTGAACGCACACGGTTGTATAATGAAAAAAAGAAAGGACTGGCAGTACTTCCATAAATACGCCGCTGCTTGCCGGAGAATCGCGTGTACAAATACTAAACGATAACAGTTAGAGTCAGTCCGCCGTGTCGCACCCGTTTCGGATCGCAGGTACAAGTGCACACTGGGAATACGAAGCAGCGCGATAATTTTTGCAAGTTGTCGGCCACGCTGCCGTTTCTGGGTGGCCCGGCTAATGTAATGGCGGCAGGGCGAGCCAGGCACGGCGCAGGAATTTAATTTCGAGAGCCCCGCCTCGACACAGTCGCCAACGCCGGCCAGAAAAACTGTAGAGCACACCCAGCGCAACTCGCTATCACCAGTGCCATCCCGCCCGCATCGCGTTCCCAGACCTAAATGGCAGCGTGGCTGGTGAACAATCTATCCACTATATAATACCTTGCGCTCACTCCGCAATCATCTCGACAGCTATTTGCTGGAGCTGGCTTTCACTGTCAAATTGACAGAGGCCAGAAAGTCGAGGTTATAAGCTCAACTTAAGAGTTATGCAGCTGCTAAGAAATGAACTGAAAAAAAACGCCCGTTAAGTTTGCTTTCCGGACCATTTCATTTTAAATTAAATACTTGAATTTAGTTAACATCATGTGCTACAACATTACGGTAGAAAAAACGTGGAATAAAATTGTACTTTAATATACAATAAAGTCTTTCCCTTCGTTGCAATTTTTCAATCACTGTTGTCAAGCTGCTTGGTAATCTTTAGGTAAGTAGATATTTACATTGGACATCAGGCAATTAAAACTAAAAATGTGGGTTACTGCGTTCTCTTTACTTTTTACGTTGGGTGCTTGTTTACTGTAGCTGGTTCATGTATTTCGATTTAGCGAAATATTTTCTGTCCGTATTTAATACTTCTGGAATTAATTTTAAGTCAACTCAGGCTCAAGAGATGTTATTCAAATTTTTCAGAAGGAACACTTAGGTTGAATAAAATTTCAATTTCATACTTTAGCAGTATCAGGTTGACTTATTATGACATTTAATCCTAAAAATCGGAACTATTCTACACCCGAGAACACAACCAAACACCGTGACGGGCTTACATTAGTACTGTTATAAATCTGTAACGGGGCTGCATCTTAATGTCCCTTTGTCCAAGCATCAAGCAAAACCTGCCGTACCAATCTGGGTAGGGTTTTTACATTTTGTAAGCTTATGGTTTAGCTGAAAATTTGCGCTATATCTCACAAATCTGTGTGACCTGGGAACTGAGCAAGGAATAATAAATCGTTCATGCAGAGAAGAGGTATAGGCCATAGATCACACTACATATTACATAGATGAACATTCCTTTATGAGATAACCACCAAAGAACACGATACAACACAGATAACCACCTCACCCGTTTAATTCTGTTAATATTGTTTTTTGATTGTGTTACTTTGGTTATTTATTTCCTCAGTTTTCTGAAATAGTACGTGAGAACACATAGAAAATGCTTATCAAATCACTAAAACACATATCAACACGCCAACAAGTGTAATTTAATTTATTGTGAAGGTCACGAAGCTGCTACCTTACAAAAGATTATACTTTGTTACTAGATGAAAAACAAAAGACACACACAGTATTACCAATATCACAAACCGTGCAAAAAGGCATCTGGTATATGCTAAATAGATAAAAAATTAATTCCCAGTAATAATATACTATTCATAATAAGTCTCTCGGTAAACGACAGATGTCACAAATGTGGTAAAACAGACAGGCTTCCACACCGCGTTACATATGGTGAAGCACAAAGTATGTGGATTTGGATCAAATCAACAATGCTGTTTTGAATCCGGGATAAATTTATGAGCCCAAGACTTATCCATAGTGACAAATCGTTCAACAAAATCTATTGGAATTGGTTCAAAGTCAACCAACTGATTTCAACATACTGTCAAATGTTTGTGCTCCGCAATGGTATAAACTTTTCTCATCTCCAAGTCCCCTTTCAGTATCATCTCAGCTGTTGCTCACGGAATAACTGGCATCTGCTGTATCTACAGTCACGACCAGTTCATCAACGATGCCTCTTTTATGCTTCGAGCTTTACGGTTCGTCGATATCGAGATCATTCGAGTCAGAAGTGGGTGGAGGCTCGGAGCGAGAAGGAATTGACCATGACCTTTCTCTGAAGAAACCATGCCGCTGTTCACCTGTTCTGATTTCGGAAAAGTATGGAAAACCGAAATCTGGATGGCTGGACGGGTATTTGAACCGGAGTCATTCCGAATGCGTCCCAGTGTTACCGTTACATTTTATCTAATTAGAATACTGACTGTAACATAAAGACACTCTGCTTACAATTTTAGAAGAAGAGGTTAAAGTTGTCCATGAATAGTATTTGGTGATGCAGAATCACAAATTCTGTTCATGACCAACAAGTAAACTTCGCTTCTAAAATTGTTAGCAGACGGTACATATCAGTTGGTAACTTATACAGATAGGGCAATGATAAAGATATGTAGCTACACTTCTCAGCTACTGAGGATTCCCTGTATCGCAGTGTCGAAAAGCGAACAGTTCATTGCAATACAGCTTATGACAGTTTGTCATTTGTTTCAGCGACATTTAGAATGACTGAAAGCCGTGCTGCAGGAGATTTCTGTAGTCTGTTGCTTCACCACCCCACTGCTTATCCTCTTTGCGCTCCCTACCGTTTCTACGTCTCTGAGATAGTTTACTGCTTCGCTCGGATATTTTGAGGGTTTTTTAGTAATCTATAAACTCTGGAGATACAAATTAACATTTTCTGATCGCAGCGTTGTGTATTAGTCCAGCTCTCAGTTTGTTTTGTTCTACTTGTCTGCAGACTTAACAGAAAACTCCTTCCGGGACAGGCCAGCAGGCATTAGTCTTTTCCTGGAGATCCCCTACTTTAGCAACATACAAGTTCTACTCGTTCAAGCGGTACTGTGGTTTTAGTCTAAGCCGGGGAAAGTTTCAGATCAAGGGGATATTAAAGATTACACTCATTCCAGCCTGGGTAGCAAACCCTTTTTAACCCGTATTCTTTAGCTGTGAGATGAAACAATGAATTTCAAACTTCGAAAGTGTTGTTCTTAGTTTTTCAGTATTCTACATATTCAGGTAGTATAAAACCCACATGATTCAATACACCCCAGTTACGGACAGATCTGAATGTAAATTAATTTTGAGTTAACTGAAGTGCCCGTTTCCTTTAGGACTACTTTCCGCTGCTTGCATCGGTGATATTATTGGTGACATGGTCTAGTTCATATAATGGCAGGTGTTCCAGCAATCGAAGCAGCATCACAAAATTATGTAAAATTAACATGTAGATAGTAAAATTCCTTTCACAACTTATAATGTTCCAGAAAAAAATTATCACGATTGTTTAAGGAAAATCCAAGATGTAAATTAAATTCTGCGCGTTTGTGTATATAGACAGTAAAAATTAATTACTTGCAGGCAGGAATGTAAATCATTTAACTGTTTTGAATAATTATTATTATTTGACTTCCTTAGAGGTAATGTTCCATTATGTTCAGCCTTATAAGTAACTAATACCTCTCATAGACTTTTTTTAGAAAACTATTCTTCTTCTATTGCTCACAGGTATGATAATATCATGACTCTCGCTTCGAAATTCCTCTTTTAAATAAACGACGTATCAGGATCACTTTGAGTAAATACTTTGATTGAAGACCGTCGTCTATAAGCTATTTATTCCTGCCAAAGAGTCTTTTAACACAAGTCAGTTTGTTGTACGACGCTCTAAAGTAGAGGAATAACTGAAGAATCTTAATTCAGATTAATAAGTGAAACGGTGAGCTAGTGAAGGCTTTTTATGAACTTAAGTATTAAGCTTTCACAAGCAGAAAAATTAAATGAAGTAAACATTAATATTCTGCATTTAAAGCTAAAATAGTTTCACTGAATTCTGAGTCATAATGATTACTGATAAATCATACATCATAACACATACCAACAATGTCGTAGAATCATGAAAAAATTAAAATACTCTAATTAATACTACAAGAGAAGGATGTTAAATAGAATCATATTTTACTATCGATATTACATGTACAAATTAATCCACATGATTGATATCCAAACATAATGCACTTGTCTGCAGAAATATAGTGCACTAATTTAAAGAATATTGTTATCGTGTGGTCATTTCCTACTAATAAATTCTAGTATGTTTACGACAGATACCAAGACAATTTGGGAATTTAAGGATCGAATAAACCTAATTGTGTGTCTTCTGCACTGCACATTTATCTTGATCCAACATTAAGTTCGTAAACTGTTCTCTCAGTATAAACTCTCAAATAAAACTACACTGTTATCGGTAAGATGACTTCATAAACACGGATCATTAAACTTAAATAAATGAACTTTTAAATTTCCGAAATATACCATAAATTTTATAATTAAACTATAATTAAACATGTTACTTGTATCTAACTGATATATGTAAAGCTGGATTGGGCATTCCGACTTAAAAAAATCTTTTAGATTTGGAAAGTTAAATTCAGCAGATTGATTTGAGGCAGCTGATCCTTTGTTATCCATTTTTGAGAATTTTGACTGATTGTTATTAAACTCCTCGGAATTTTATTTTTTACGTCCATACGTCAGCTTTTTCCGTTTAGAGATTTTTCAATTCGTTCCGCCACAAATTAAAGCGATTTAAACAATTTTTTTAAACTATTTAGCGAATACCATTGATAAAAATAGTTGTTCGGCATATAGTATAATATGGAATAATAGTAAGAGAACAAACAACAGTCAGTATTACAACCAGGTATCTAGTTCACACACACAATTAACTGCACTGTCAGCCATATTCATGAAGTAATTTAACTGACTGGGGTACGCCTTTAAGGAACTCCGTTGAGTTATGTGCTGGATTGGTTAAGGATTTTTTTAAATAAAGCAACTACTACACATCACGAATAGAAGAATGATGCTTGCCTTCCGTTACAGAAAGATAATTTTAACTGTTCTATGTGTCTAAAATCCTCTCATATCGTGACAGAGTACACCCAATAATGTGAGCCCCGTGCAATGCTTATAGCTCATAAACGCGTGCATAAAGCGGTTTCCAGTGAAGGCCACCTCAGCGATAACACCGTCGTAATGTCTGATTTTTGGCCTCCCTCCCTCTCCCCGACTGCGCTGGCGTCCTGGTGCCCCGAACTCAGAGAGGCGTGCATAACGTTTGTTAATATCTCTGGCCCACCCGAGCAATAAAGATAAACTGGCTGCCTCATTACGAGATAGCCGCTGCAACTTGGCTCTATCCCACCAATAGGAGGGCAACCATAGGCAGACACGGCTGTATGTGCTGGGTGGTCTGACTGTAAACTTACTGCCATTAGGAAGCGAAGTGAGAAAGGGTTGCTAAACAACCTGTGCATCGGATCTCACAGATTAAAACATACCAGATGCAACACGATGTCAGCTGTCAGAAGTCTTGTATTAAGATTTGTTTGTATGGAAAATCCCATACACAAATTGTTCATAGTCCTCATCTAGTTAAAGTAGCACCGAGGATTGTCGTACTCCTCATGTGGGCATGTTACAAACCTTTTCATTAGTAGAATCTTCATCGGGAATAGAATTTTTATACGTTTTGTGTCTTACGCTGATGTTGTGCACTGATGTGTAGCAATGTTTGAAGATGAGGTATGAAGAGAATAAGCCGACCCTGGAGGATGAGCAGTAACGCTTGGGCCCGACGTTGTCGAGGTTATGGTTTCAAATCCCCGTACGCACATTCAGATTTCGATGTTAATGCTTTCCGGAAATCATTCCAAACTAATACCTAGACGGTTCCTTCACAATTCCATGGCCGAATGTCTTTCCATTTCTTGTACTCAACCATCTCCCACCTATAATGACCAAGCGAAACGCAAGCGAAAATAAGAGAATGCAAACAACAGTCATTAAACGTTACTGTTCAGTGGAATCACTTTCGGTATCATTAATATCCAGGAATTTGTGCTTTTTAGATGATTAGTTTAGTAATTTAAACAAGGAACTAAGAAATCACGACAACTCAAAAATAAAAATCGACATTATCGTTGGTCAATTTATTCGTACACGACGTTTCTTCGAGAAAATTAAACGAGTTATTCAGTCACAGACCGTGAGTACAAACAAAGATGAGTTTTTTTTTTTACTTATGCCTTTACGCCTCGTCGACGTGACGTTGATGTCATTAAAGGCGGGGTGGGACTGGGACAAGGAACGGAACGAATTTGGTAATGGCCTTTAGATGGAATCATCCCGGAATACGCCTGGAGTGATTTGGAGAAACCATGGAAACCCAAATCTGGATGCCCTGACGGGTATTCGATCCGGTGTCCTCTCGAATGCGAGGCCAGAGCGTTAACCGCTCACCCACCACGCTCTGTAAGATGAGTGTTCTTCAAAGATGAAATAACTTGGGTTCTAATGGTAACTTATTCACTGATGACTGGCGCATGTATAAATACTTGTATATGTCGGGAAAATGAGACTTATTTCTCATTTGTAATGCAAGGTGAAAGATCTATGCATACTGAATATGCTACCTATGAGACAGTCACACCCAGCCGCGTGAGTAAGCTGTAAACCTCTGGCGCGGCATTTGGGAGGAAGCGGGTTCAAATCCCTTTCCGGCCATCCGCATTTCTGTTTCTCGTGAATCTCGGAAATCGGTCTGCGTGAAAGCTGCAATGGTTTACTAAACAGGGCATAGGAGAATTACTTTCCGTTCCCTGGACAACACCGTCTCCTAGCTGTAATGAAGCAAAAGGAGACTGATATTTCGTACATTGTGTCATTTTGACCAATCATCTTTTTTTTTCCCCCGCTCCCTCAATTATCTGCTTCATATATTCTAATCACCCTCTTCCTCTACCGTTCCTACGTTCGACTGTTTCCTCCACTAAAAAACTTAACCAATCCTGCAAGTCTCAAAATATAACCTACCATTCTCTAAGATGTTTCCATAAACTTCTTTCTTCATCCATAATTTCCAAAAGTCATTAATTTCGTACTTTATCTGTCCATTTAATCTTCAGCATACTTTTATAGCACTATATTTCAAATGCTTCAATATTTCTTCTTTTTGGTATTCCTCAAGTCCATGCTTTGCTACAATAGTATAGCGTCATCAGCAAACAAATGTCATCAAAAAAACACAGATTCTTTGAAATTTACGTTCTGAGAAAATTTTCCATGTAATAGTGGAATGAATTGTATGCATCTCTTCCAAATGCCAAACAGAATCTACATCCATACTTTGCAAGTCACAAACATTGTGGGTGGCAGAGGGTGCTAAGCACCAATCCTAAACCCGCCCATTCCAATCCCGAATAGCGCGAGGAAAGAAGGAATACATAAAAGCATCCGTACGGCATCTTATTTCTCTAATCTTATCCCTCCGGTCATTATGACCTAAATAGGTTGGCGGAAGAAATATTTCATTGCACTCGAAATTTAAATTTTTTCGCATATTCTCCAATAAATTCGAACGCAAGCTATGTCGTCTGTCTTCCAAACTATCCCAGCCCAATCTATGTATCAATTCTGTGACGCTTTCTTAAGGGCTGTAGCAACCAGTCACGAATCGAGCGGCCCTCCTCTGCACCCTCTCCACTGAGTCAATCAGGCCCTTGCGATACGGATCCCAAACTCCACAACAGCAATCCAGATGCGGACGCACTAGTGTTCTATACGCTATCTCCTTTGTATGAGCATTAAAATTCCTCAAAATGCGACCTATGAATCGCAATTTAGAATTCACCTTGCCTACGACGGAAGTTATGTGCATGTCCCATTTCATGTTGCATTGTACTATCACCCTCAGATACTTCAGGGAATCAACCGTGTAAACAGCTGAATTGTTTATTTTGTACTCGTGAACAAACTGATTCTTTTTGTTACGTATCCGCATTGCCTTGCACTTTTGCAATTAAGTGTAAGCTGCCATTTACGGCACCAATCGAAAATAGCATCCAAATCGCGCTGAATTTCTAAGCAATCGTCGGAGCACCTTATTTCCCTATAGATAACTGCATCGTCGGTAAATAATCGCAACCAGAATTTGACGTTATCACCTAGATCGTTTATAAATATTAAGAAAAGAAGTGGTCCTATTACACTTCCTTGAGGAACGCCCAAAGTAACATTTATCTTAGAAGAGGCTTCCCCGTCAACACCGACATACTGTGATCGACCAGTTAGAAAATCACGTATCCACTCGCAAATCTGAGCCGAAATACCGTAAGCTCGAATCTTCGCTAAAAGTCGGTTGTGTGGCACAGAATCAAAGCTTTCTGAAAATCCAAAAAAACTGCATCAACTTGCGAACCTGCATCAATAAATTTCATTATGTCATGGGAAAATAAGGCCAATTGTGTCTCTTCTTCCGAAATCAGTGTTGACACGGTGTAAGTAACTCGTGCTCATCTAGAAACTTCATAATGTTCGAGCATATGACATGCTCCAGAATTCTTCTGCAGACAGATGTTAGAGATATGGGTCGATAATTCCTAGGATCACTCCGATCTCCTTTTTTGAAAACGGGAATTACCAGGGCTATTTTCCAGCTAGAAGGTACTTTTTTCTCTTCTAAAGATTTACGGAATATATCTGACAGAAATGGATCAATTTCCTCCGAGTATACAGAAAATACTCTTACCGGTATACCATCGGGACCCGGCGCTTTACCCCACTTCAGGAGTTTTAATTGCTTTACAATACCTACGCTATCAATTTCTATCGGATCCATCTGTAATTCCACACGATGTGGTAAAGTGGGGATGTTTTCCATGCTTTCGCGCGTGAATGAATTTTTGAATTCGGTGTTAAATACGGTAGCTTTGTCGCGGCCGTCTTTTATTAGAAAATGGCTGATTGTTCCCACTACAACTAACTTTTTTTTACATACGACCAAAATTTCTTATGGTTTTCAGTGACGCTCTTAGAGAGAGAATTGGCACGAAAGTCATTAAAGGCCTCACGCATCGCATTCTTAACATGTCCCCTTATCTCCTATAACTTATCTAACTCAGTCCGAAGCATCGTCCTTTTTGATAGTGCATGTATCTTCCTTGCTTTTTTGAGTAACCTTTTAACCTCCCGTGTGTACCATGGGAGATCATTCCCTTCCCTGATTGTCCGTTTCGGTATATGCAAGTTCATACCTTCCCCGACTATATGTAGGAATCGATGCCACCTGTCTTCAACGGTGCCTCCTGCTACTAAGAAAGTATGGTAATTATGCCTCAAATACGCTCTAAAAGACTCTTTTGAAGCCTTTTCGAATCTGTAAACGATCCTTTCTTTTCTGTTTTTGCGCGTCGTTGTTAGTTTACTGTAGTAATTACAGCTTTGTGATCACTTATTACCGCGGTGGTAGAAATATCCATGAATAATTCAGGCCTATTTGTAACGACTATATCGAAAATATTTTCGCTATCGTTGAGGTATCACGTTGGTTCAGTTACGAGCTGCTCAAGATTGTGATCTGAGAAGAGGTCTAGAATGATTTCGCAAGCTGCTTTATCCCTGCCCCTAGTCACGTGAACGTTAATGTAACAAACTATAAAAGGATATACCGTCTAAGCCTGACGCCTGTTTTCGCAGTGTTTTTGTTGAACCATTTCTTTAATAATCAGCACAACAACTGCTAAATGTTTAAGAACGAGAAGCTATTGAAGATTTCGAATTGATTTGCAGATTTCTGTTGCAAATTTTACTCTTCAAATTTTCAGATTGATTCAAAATTTCTTGTTCTATTCTATTACGACATTTAGCGATACAAGTTATACAGGAAAGCAATGCGTATGGCGGTAAAAAGATATCTCTCTCTTGACCAAGTAACCTTATTACTAACATTGGAGAAAATCAGCCACCAGTGTGGCTATGCGCGTTAAGGCGCCAGCACATTAAATCTGGAAGACACAACTTGGCTAGCGTCAGTAACAAGCCGTCCAATCCCAGCACATCGCATCCCGCAGCAGCAGGATAAGTGCAAGGAAGAAGAAAAACAATACATCCGAGAAAAGGATTAATATATGATTATTCTGTAACGAAGGTAATGCAAGGTTTATCATTTTTTATATAAATATCCTTTCTTTTTGCCAATATTCCGCTTTTGGTTCCCTTTCTCATTTGCTAGAATAGGAATATCCAAGAAACAGTCTTAAAAATGAAAATCGGTTCATTCAATTTAAAAGTTGCCAATTAATTAAAATCAATTAGCTTTTACTAATTACAAACAAAAATTCTTCATTTATTCAACTGCTCAAACCAATTAATAAAATCGAATCACAATTCGTTCAATTCTCTAATTACACTTTGTAGATAAATCAGTTTATTGTTTTAAAAGTTACACGGTTGTCGATACAAAATCTGTTTGTATCTTTCTCCAAGACCTTTATCAGTCTCGCCTCTTCCGACATTGTCTTGTCCTTGTCAATTTTCGTTCAAAATGCCGCCAACAACCAGAGATCTCTTTCTTCTTTCTGTCTGGCGCTACCAACATTTTTCTGTTTCTGCCGATGAATGTCACTCACTGCGTTTGGCTTTCATAAAACATAAATAACAAAGAAATAATCATAAACATTTTAAAAAATACTAAGGAACGACATGTCTGCTCACAATTCATATGTAAATGACGAATGGCGTTGTAGAAAGTAGGTTTGTGATTTTTCATGACGAAGAATAAACAACGCGGTGTTGCTTGAGCGTCTGTGGATGACGTTTTATAATTTCCGGGTCTGGTAGTTATTGCCGTGGTTAACCGCCGCGCCTGGCGCAGTTTGTGTGCTCTATCGCGGGACCGGATGACAAGCGGCAGTCAACACTCATCATGCGTAGTGCAGCGCAGCCGACATTCAGGCGCACCACTGCACTGTAGTCTACCTGGCAAAGCGTATGACAAACACAGCGTGGGCGTGCGTGGGTAAGTGTCGCACATAGAATTCGACAATGGCTCCGATACGAGTCTCGTGATAGTGTCACTATTGACGATTCGGGGTTAACAACTTGTTAGGGTCTTCTGTGGTTTAATTAATTAAATAATCCACCAGAAGGTTATGTTGAACATGTTTGTCTTTATTTTCCAAAAACAACGTCAGCGATATTCACATGCATAGATACAATACAGAGATACTACTAACGCACTTCTTAGCAGTCGCAAAGGTAACCCACTTCTGTGAACTCTCTGTAAAACTTAACTAACTGTCCTGCTGATTCGTTTATATAGGCTCTATCGAAATTTCTGGAATTCTTCAAAGGCGTCCGCCCGATATTTCTCAAACATTAACAATTACTCAAACAATTAAACATATTAAAAACAATCAGAAATAATACATAATCACTTAACATCATTACAAAATGGTCAGAAATGGAAATTAGAGATACTTAAATACAAAATAATTTATAGAAATCATTTTAAACAGTAGAAAATTGTCCTGTAGACATCGTAACTTGCATTAATACTTGGAATTACACATATTTCAGCAATTCTCTTGCACAATTCTGTTCTTAAACATATTAAATGGACTTTAAATAATTTTCTTTCATAAAACAAATTATATATAAACTGATTTACAAAACAAACACACCAGATCACATTCAAGCAAACTTTAGCTCACTACAGATACTTCATAAAATACAATTCTATTTACAGTTCGGGTCTGAGGGCTGTTACAAACTGTTGCATGATTATGCATTTATTTACAAAAGGATGACTTCGACTATATACACAATATTTACAAATGCATAGAGTAATTGGATACGTGTTACTCAGGTGCACTGGTGCTATCCATGATTTTAACGTAAGCACTATTGGTTAATACTGGCATAGTGGCGTCGAGATAACTATTAGCTATATGAACATTAGGAGCGCGAGAGTGGCCAGGAAGGCTCGGTGTGTTGAGGCGCCGCAAGCTGCCCAGTCCCCGTCCTGACTGTGGTGTTTAGACGGTTTAGGCGTATTCCGGTACGGTTCCCAATCTCCTTCTCATGAATTACACATCTGAGAGATAAAAATACACTTATCACACACAGAAAATAGATATACGTTTCGCAGACATCGTAACACTTCACTTCCCCCATTAGTAGGTAGTACAGCCTGGCGCCAGGTAGTTGACCCTGGTACCAGGTAGTACAGTAGTAGGTAGTACACCCTGGTAGCAGGTATAAAATGTCCGGCGTCAGAAAAGAGCATTCGGGCGCAAAACCAAAGCTTCAAATTTGACCACTCCAACGATGAGCAAAACTCATCAAAGGCAGCCGAATAGGTGGTGAAGAAGAAGAGGGAAGCATAAAGCGAGCGAGTATGCATAATGCGCAATTTTCAACCTATCCTTGACGAACTACTGTTTTTCCTACTAACTCCACACATACGTAGATATTCCTGCTTGCTGGAGAGAGGGAACCCGCTTCACGAACGTGCTTCATGCGTTCACAGTGACTGACAACTTAATGATTCGCGTCCTATTTCTGCCGGCCTTGGCATTGAATAACTTGTACCGAACTCCCGTCCTCACTCTAAACATCAAGGAATATATAATTTCAACAAGATAGTACTGTTGTTTCTGCACATTCCCATGATAGCACAAATAAGACGGGGCAGACAGCATTTTTATTCAGTAAACTAGATTTGGCCCTTTATTCCGTTCACGCGGATCAGATAACTTCTGGGTCGCTGTTTCTCCGACCTATAAATTACCATAATTAATTTACTAATATTTCTGTTCTGTCTTTCGTCCTTCCCTCCGTTACAGTACAGCTCACTCCTCTCTTGCACACTATTTCGTACTCTTTTATCCATTTGCTGCTTCATCGTACTGCTTTTTTTTCTGCTTATGGAATTACGCCTTGTTTACGCCACCAGCATTAGAGTCAGGAAACAACCGGGCTCAAGTAACTGGAAGGAATTCGGCTATGGCCTTGCGAAGTAACCGTTCCTGCATTCGCCCTCGGTGATTCGGGGGAACCATGGACCCGTGAAATCTGGTTGGGCGGACGGGTATTCGAACCCGCGTCCTCCCCGAGTGCGAGGTCAGAACATTACCACTCACCTACCACGTCCAGTGGGTTGTTATGTGACCATCCAAGTTTAGATCATAAGTTTAGCTTTGCATTCTATTCCTTGGAATCCTCTTCAAAGGAATGGAGTTTGATCATCTTGTTCTATTCTTATTAACTACTTCCATTCTTACATTTGGTCATTACAAATATACTTTCTTATAAGTTCCGACTGTATGTATATCTTCCACTGTTGTGATTTGGTCTGATTATCGTGTTAACTATTCCTGCTATTATGAACTTCCATTTTTTTAATGATTTCGTGAACTACATTACTTCTTCGTGTATAGTTCGTGAATCTCTTACTACGGTGTTTAGATTGTAGTACAAGGTGTATATTGCAGTAACTGGTTGGGTTGTTACTGCCATCAGCTGCATAACAATTGGATCAGTGTCATTATTTATATTATTCGTTTAAACGACGATACTGTACAATGATCCTAATAACAAGTTGCTCTTGGAATATCAATACGTAGTTACAATTAATTCCAGAGAGTAAGAAGGTGAAGAATCTAAATCTAAATTTTGAAACTTTATCGTTTATATTACTACCACCGTAGGCTTGGTGGGTTCCGGCACCGTGAAGGTGTCTGGCGCTGACACGGGGTTAGCTGGTTCTAGTCCTGGTGGTTCCTTCTTTCATCTCACATTCACTACACAACTTACACTGGGCATACACGTTATCACAGTCATGCGCGCTTTAAATATCACTGTCACACTGGGCAAACCACTCCGTTTCATTTTCTTCGGGACGTTACTACGAAGTGGTAAAAAAAACCTTCATGGCAACCACTCATAGAAGAAGAATATCAAACTAATAAAGTAGCAGATACGCGTAAAATGACATTTCCAGTTGATTGTTGACACAGTAAAAGGTATTAGATTTGTTATATAGTATTCAACTCCACAAGGTTCTTTCTACCCTATTGCGCGAAAATTTTACATCCCCGTGCTATAATTATATTTTCGACAAGCGAATTTTGTGAAAAAAGGATATTTACTTTCGGATTTCAGCAAGATCCAACTTTTTAAAATGTTTGTCAGCGAACAGATACAGAGCAAAAATATTTTACTTTTTACCTTATCTTATAGCCGACTTAAAGTTTATTGTGTTAATGTGAAATCACGGAAGACGTTTGCGGTATTACAGTAGAATCATGCCGAATACATGTACGTCCCTCTTTTGCCAGCCAGTGTGTCACAGACATTCACATCACACATATAAAAAAATTCCCTGCTCATATCACTTTATCTCAAATAATCGTAATTTTTTGTTCACTGTGTGCTCATTTACATTCAAATAATGATACTTTTATGATAAATAAAAGAATGAGACCATTTATCAACAATATGCTTTGAAAAAATCTCATTTTTTTAACAGATTATTTTCTATACTGATGGTAAACACCTGTGAAAGAATTTTTTTTTCCTTGAATACAGACAGACAAGTGGCTACAAAATCGCTGATGCATATTAATGTTTTTAAGTAGTTGTCAGCATTTTGGGAAGTATTAGCAGGTCATATATATTAATCTTAGTTTTCTGGTATTTTACGAAAGATATTTAAGTCAGAAAAACATGGTAACGTAATTGTTGAGAATTTACTACACGTGTCGACGGGAACATGTGATATGTACTATTTTAGGCCTGCAGTTGGTTTACGTTGGTGTTCATTAAACAGCGCGGCTTGCATGAGCAATCAGGTCGGACATTAGCATTTTGTTTTGTTTACCCTCACGTGCTTACTATTCAGCCTTTTTTGTGGGTTTACTTGCGGAAACCTTAGTATTCATGTAGTCTCCGCACTAATGATTTAATTTCATTACCTCTTCCCTAATTCGGAAGCTTCCGCGTCGTTAAACCCTTACAGATGTCACCGTAAATTAATGAATCCTTCGTTCTCCAGTTTTAGCTGCTAATTTATCATTCATTATATATTTCTTATAACGTTCTTTCCGTGTGTTAATACATGGTTAGCAGAAGCAATGAATTTTATTTTGTAAAATAAAAATATTTACCAGATTTGTTCAAAGAAACAACGTAACTCAAAGCAGGAAATTATATAACGTACAACATACAGTACGGTTAATTTTTTACTCTCATGTTTCTGAAACAAGAAATATTTTGTCCGTCAGTTAACTCTACACTCTCCTGCCAACAAATCATCTAGTGTCTATGTATCAAGGAAAGCTTTATGTTTACACCAATTCATTTTGTTCTGGGGTATGGTTCAAGTAGTAAGCACAAGATGTGTTTCCTCTTAATAGGGCTTTCCACCTCGTCAATATCCTAGTTATTACCCCCAGTGATTTGGAAATAGTATATTTTACCAGTGGTTCAAAATTCAAACAATTCCTCAGTCTTTTTTATGGCTTTACGTCTCGTCGACGTCGAGGTCATTAGAGGCGGAATGGGATTGGAGACAAGGAAGGGGAAGGAATTCAGCCATGGACTTCTGAAGGAAGCATCCCGGCATCCACCTGGAGTGATTTGGGGAAACAATGGAAAACCCAAATCTGGATGGCACGACGGGGATTCGAACCCACGTCCTCCCTAATGCGAAGCCTGAGCTTTACCACTACCTACCACGCTCGGTAAGTTCCCTAGTCACTTGTCGACACTGAAAAGTGAAATTTAATTATATGGACCAAAGTTTAGTGCGAATGTTTTAAACTTTCTCAGTAGAACAAAATTTGCGAAAGAAGATAAAATCTGCTTTAGTTGCTTCACTTGCTTCACGTACAGAGATCGGATTTCTCTGTTGTGAGGTTGCGTGTTTGCTTTGATCTTTACCTTAGCCAATGTACTACAAAACGTTTGGCTGGTTTAGAGAAGTTAAATGATGACCCAGATAACCCTACTAAAAACTGTATCATATTGAAATTCCGACATCATTATTAGCTCGGAGCTCTTAAAACTTCAAGACAAAAATTTACGGCACTTATTAAATTAAGAAAGCTAGTGACGTCGCTAAAAATAAATTACGTTTTCTCCAGAAACATTATACAAATGTGGAATTGGAACTACCGCTGAATATTAGATTACATTTAATACCGACTGGTAGGTATGATATTAAACATTTATTTTCTGCAATTGATATGCAAGGATCAATAAATCAAATAAATTACTACTGACATTACCTAAAATTCACGAAACCAACAATCATAGCTACCATATCATTAAAAGGTCTAGAGAATCTCTACCCAGATGATAGTAAATATTACTGTACTGGTTTATGGCATAATTATTTCGTGAAAATAAAATATATAAACGTAAATAGTTTATTTTTAGTCTATTAACATAAAAATCAAAGACCATCTCAAGTTCAGTCTCATAGCTAAGTTTTATTCTTGCACATTTTCCTGCCTCCTCCCTGAACTTATATTATCAACTTTAAACGTTGGGTGGACACGATTGGTCATTTAAATATCTCGTACCATCGTAATTATGAGATATAATACCATACAGTGAAACAGTCTCAGATATCCATGAGAATAAAAAGTGAGCCTATGTTTTATTTGTCCTCACTAGTAACCACTTCCATTCTCTGCACCGACTTTTGCTTTTACAGGTTTTTTTCTCGCCCATTTATCCGTCTTCCACCCCTACAGCACAGCTTAAGAACGACTTATCCTTTATCATCTCTCCTAAATTTCTTCATAAAGCGATTAAAGCAATTCCCCGAAATTATGGTACACCCACGCAGTCGCCTTCATTTAGGAATCCCTTTAGTTGTTGTTTCGGATTAAGAATATTTCGATAAAATTATCATAAAATTTCGTTTTCTCTTGAAGTTTATTCTACTTCTAACAACTCTTTAGAAAGTGAATACCCAAAACACAGCGATAAGCAGATCGTTAGAAACTTGAAAGAGAAGAAGCGCTGGATTTTCTATTTCAAGCATAGTACGTCATTTACTTCCTATTTTAATATTCTGTTATGGAACTTTTATGCTAATTGATAATATACCACCATCCTTCGTAGTGATGATACTACGCGCAAACTGTGGTGAAATAACCCACACGATGCCACATCATAACTTGAGAACAGTGATGGAACCTAGTGTACAACAAACCAACGTTACACATTTCATCACAGGAATCAGCATGAGATATTAGGTGGAAAGATTCACCCAGGGTAAGCTGTGATTTGACACAGACTTAGCATAACAAACGGACAGTGTCAGCATTTCCTTAGTTTTTGGGTACATAAATCATCGAGTTTAAGGTTTCAAATCATTTTCATACCTTCTCTTTGTGTAATACTTATTGTAAACGGTGGGTCTAAGGAGATGTAAATATTTCCACCATCTAAAAGCATTATAACAAATGTCTCGTAATTTTGTTAGACATATAATGCTTGTCAATATATATTTTTAAATGAATGATTTAATTTAAGTGAAAAAGAGCTCAATTCCCTATGCACCAACCTTTCATGAACCAGCTCCCTTTTGCACTATGAATTTGCATTTCAATTCTTTCAGCGTTTTGAGGAAATTATTCTTCAAAACCTCTGATAATTTATTCCAGTCCCTATCTCTAGTACCATCGAAAGAAAATTTTGACTTGCCCTTATACCTGAAATCGAGTGTCAGTTTTTGGTCAGGGTCATCTATTCTCTTCCACGCCTCGTCACCAAACTACGACGAATACAGTTTGTCGCGAGACTGTTTTATCTCTACATTGATACCTCGAGCTTAACAGAATTAACTAAATCGTTTAGAAATAAACTCTTGAGGTAGAACTGTAATATTGTTCGTGGTGTAGCTGCATCCTCGTTTTCCAGTTCAATCACGTGACCGCGGTTGTATCTCTAACTGTGTCAGCTTAAGTTCATGCAAGTAGCATCTCGCGGGCCACCATTTTTAAAAGACCGTTCTTTTACCAACTCCAGATTACGGCTTGTTAAGTGAATGTTCTGATGGTTAATAGTCGATAAGTGTACTCGACATTTTCGCTTTCAAGGTTTACGAGATCCAAGATAATTTACTTGATTTTAAAGGCTTAGTTACGAAAAACTGCATGTTATAGATTGGTCATCGTTGTCTAGCTAAAGATCGTTTAGCGACCAGCCTTAATCTGCCCATAATTTCGGAAACAGTATTTGAAGAAAAAAAAATATTTTCATTGCGATACGAATTTCTACCGAAAGTACTTGTTACCAGTCACCAGTCATCAGTTATCTTAACAGGGTCACTTTCACACGATTTACTATGGACGTTGGCTCTAACTCAATTCTTGATTAAAAGTGGAATTTTTCAGTTGAAATTTGATATTTTATTTCCACATTAATTAATACGTACATCAATTAAGTGCATCCATATATCCATTTCTGACTTCTTTGATCAGATGGCGACCTGAACTGTAATTCTGCACGCTTATTAATATATATAAAAGCGTACTATGATAGATTAATACCAACTTCCATATGTTACACTGAATAAGGCAACAGACAACCATACATAACACGCGTATAGCTATATGGCTTCCGTCGACAGGACTTGAAACACGTTTTCTTTAATATGACTAAGTCCGATTACAGGAGTTAGTTAAAGTATCAGATAAAAAGGTGACTATTACATATCGGGAAATTTTATATAGCTGTAAGTTACATAAAAATGCTGTGAAGTTTTAAGACATGCGTAATATACAAAGTAACTAGCATCCGAACACAGTACCAAATTTACTGCCAAGTACGTGTCATAAATGTGTAGCATAAAATATCGTAGCTTGTATCAGTTTTCGTTCGATTTAATTATGAACTTTATATATGTTGAGTTATTTAATTAATGAAGGGAATTTGTGTGCCCTGACCAGCTGGTGACAGAATTCCAAGCTGCCGCGCATTCCACCTCTCTTGTAGCTGGATCTAAGTTTAATGCAGAATCAGATCTATGTGACGTCCTTACGTATATGACATGAAAAAAAGAAAAGCTTTACCACAGGTGAACATCAAGTGAAGTACCAATAAAAATTCCTAGAAGCCAGGCGCGTAAATAACCTTTGAGATTCCAGAGACTTCATTTCTATATTAGCAAGCGGACTGTGTATGTCTCTCCAATTGTCCAGGCATCACGAAAAAATCATACAATGAATTTGGATGGGGTTTCATAGTGTGTAAGCTTGTGGTCTAGCATGAATTCCGACCCGGGAATGGAGGAAGAAATGTTTATTCGTTCGTAGCGAGAACATACAGACGCCATAAATCTCACTGCATCTCAGAACCTTCCACCTTCCGGATTCTGTTAATACATTTTTCCCCCCTGTGTAACTTTCTTTTATTTCTTCACTTTTCTTAAATATAATAGTTAGAATGTACGGAAGTCGTTAATCAAACCATTGCATCAAGGAATAACAATCCAATAAGCGTAAAGAAATTGTGGAATTTAGTTTTCGATAAAAGTTAAGGTGATTCTACATTACAAACGTTTATGCTTTGCTACTAGAAGAAAACAAAATGCAAACCCATTATTACATAAACAAAGGTTCACGCTGGCACTCGTAAGCAAATAAATGTTATTCCAAAAACTAAATACTTGTTTTTTGGACCACAAAATAAATTTTTCTGGAAATAGAATAAAGTTTCCATATCAGTTTTTTCTTAGGATGCTAACAACTGCGACAGTATAATAATGTGAAAGTAAAAAGAAAACCATCATGTCTTATCACGAACAATTTTCGTTGAAATTCCTAATTTACTGTCATAATCTTGATTTTTTAAGGTATTTAGCAACAAGGGTGGAAAATTAGAGGAGGCGAGGAACACATATCTATCGACTCTAGAAGCTTTATCTCACGAAATACAAATATAAATGATCCAATGATTGCATCTTTTAATATGTGTTCAACGATACCACAGGAAAATATTAATCTGAAAAAAAAAATAACCATTCCCTTGTTAAATGATTATTAAGGAATATTATTTCTAAGAAAGTGTTTCGCGGTCGATGAAATACAGCATTCCTGTGAAATTTCATTAAAAACGATAAATATGCAGAGATATTACCAGCCTATGACATACAGACGGTCATAAAGAAATTATGAGTACTCCACTTGTTTTATTTTGACTACGGAAACATTAAAATTAAAACAATACGAACATGGCCAGGGTAGACGCAAATACAGAAAGATGATGTGGGTGGTACACTGGCAGGCAGTTATCATATGAAGCACACTGTTGATTGGCGCGACTGCAAATAGTCATTCAAAAGTGGGAAATCAAAAATGCGGTCGACTGATGCGGAGCCGGCTAATACCCTGCACTCCGGGAACAAAGAAAGAACAAACAAAGACGGCGGCGACTCTCAAAGTTAGCCACTTTCCGTGATTCCGTCAGTATGTGTGCCCAACAGATCTCTGGAATCCTTGCAGTTGTGTGGAGGGTTATGTGGGATTAGGGCAGCGAGGCAGCCTGGTCTCTCAGACAACGTCAGAAGGAGCGGGATCGGCGTTGGGCCTTGGCTCTTCACGAAAGATCCGAGATACCTGGCAGCGCCAGTGGCTGCAGCTACAACTGAACAACTGCTCCGTCTTGGCGACAGTATTACAGTAGGAAGTACTGCTTACGTACATTGTTACACGCTCAAGCATATAATTCTTTGGTGCTTAATCCAATATTGTCCAAAATTGTTTTATTCGCCAACAAATTCGATTTTTCTACAGGTAATGAAAACAGATGAAATGAACGACTAATCTGAAAAGTAGAGAAAACAAATCAGTGCAGTGATTAACTGCTTGTATAAGAGAGATGTCATCAAACGACATTGAGAATGAAGGGTATCTGAATTAAAAGGCGGGGAACTAGTACTGAACATGACCTTGCACAGGAAAATTCGTACAATGTGCACAAGTTGGTTATGATAGAAGGTTAATAGTCAAACAGATTAAGGAGAACAGCAACAGGTAGCATTCTTATAGTCTACTTGCACATGAGACAGGTTACCACCCGTTTGATGGAGAAATCTTTGACAACAGGTCAACAGGCAGTGAGCTAACTGTAAACCAATTTTGAAACCAACCTACTGCATTTTGTTAAGCAATTTGCGATTAAAGATGAGACCTAGGCGCACCTTCTTATCTCATTGTGCAGTAGGAGCCCACTAGTTCTCTGTGTTGTGTTTTTCGGAGTAGGTGGATGAATAAGTATTCCTGAAATACTATAACACAGTCAGAAATTTTATTTCCGGAGCTCATAGGCCAATACATTATAACAAAGATAATTGCTGATGTCCATCGATCAGCTGAAGTCCACAATTCGTTTCGCTGTCTTTTATCAAATGTCCCTTTGACTAACTGCTCGGCCGTATCTTGCCGAAGCTTTGCGTTGTCTGCCTGCATGGCAGATGCCGGAAAATTGGTCGCCTGGAGAGTCATTGCGGATGTCTCCTCCACGCACAGTAGGAGCGACCTCTCGGTGGAGAGGAAGCCCAAAGGCTTGGTGAAGTCACTGAATGGTGTCGCCCCTGCTGAGCGCTGCTACTGCCACCTGGTGACTTCGCCTACGCTGGGCGGCTCTCAAGTCTTCCATTACTACATATTAATCTACCTCTAAAGAAAGCTGTGGCCGCTGCTTGTTCAGTGAAGTGAAGCTGAATCTTCTATGATAAAGTTGTGAAAAAAATGCAAGTTGCTCTCAAGGATAAGAGGAGAGATCAGTTGTAATAAAAGGTTCACTTTAACCAGGACAGAGCTTTCTGTCACAAGTTTCTCATTGCCACTGATGCAGTTGGTGATTATATAACTGGTCTACTCAAACATTACTCCAAAGCTTTAAATAGTTTCTGTCTGACAATAATTTTATCAGATTGAATCATTAATTGCGATGAAGCGCATGCTCCGGCGATAATTTCCCTAGTCATCTAATTACCCGTTTCTAAGTGTTTTTTTTTTTTTTAAATTATGATTACTGTGTTATATACTTTGACTCGTATAATTCCTCCACCCTCCCACCTCCTATAATTTAGAGATTTACTCATTTTTATTTCAAATGCCTTCAGCATTTTAGCAAATATTCATCGCTTTCCTTTGTTATTTATTCAAATCCCTTACACCCTAACTCACTGGGGCGGGGGGGGGGCTTTCTAAATTCTTATTGTGAACTATCAACACGATATTCATTAGAATGATGAATAGCAATGGTCCCAACACACTACCCTGTGTCACTGCCATATTCACTTACATCTCTTTTGATAATGCATTTGCTAATCTAACGCTTTGCTTTCTGTCTTTTAAGAATTCCTCTACACAGCAAGTCCTTTTTCATCCATTCACGTAGTTTTCAACGTATTTACCCCAATTTTATGGCTCACTCTATCAAATGCCTTAAAATGATCTAGTGCAACATTGTCAACTTGACCTTCTATGTCCAATTCATCAGAAATGTCTTGCACATAGCTCACCGTCTGAGGGAGATTCACGTGACTATCCTTGCCTAAAGCCATGTTATCGAATTGTAAATCAGTTTCTTTCCTCACAAATATTTCTGATGTAATTACGTATTGATCTCTCCATCAGTTTGCTTATCATTGGTGTCAAACTAATCGGCCTGTAATTTTCAACCCTCTTTGTCACCCTTCCTGATGGTATCGTATTATTTTTGACGCTTTCTGAAAACCTTATCTGAAATCATTCTGCGTTAAGTAAGTGTGTCTATGTCAGAGGGTGTTATGTTATTACGTATACTACTAATTTTCTTTACTTAATATCCGTCATAAAAACATTATATTTTGTGCTATAATTCTAGTAACTGTTTCAGATAACAGAGCGTAGTAAAAAACAAGTAAGAAGTACGATGAGATTTTAAACGAAATTGTTGGTTTGCAAAGTATTATATCACAGTGTCATATATTACACAAAGATAAACTGTTAACCTGTATTCTTGGCGACTTCCATGAGGGCGAAAGTATCTCCGTCCCTCACTGGCCCACAGAACAAGAACATCATAACCAAACTAGTCTCTTATTATATTCAATTGCGATGGAGCATGCGCCAGCTACCTACTTAACGAATTTTAACTTTAAATTGTTTCAGAGTTATTGATATACTCTTCATCATTTTTCTCGGTAATTTATTCCATACCCTGATTTCCTCACTCACAAAAGAAAATTATGCTGCTCGCTTATACCTGAAAACAAGTTGCACTTTGTGGTCATGAAAGTCCCTTCCTTCCCCTTACTGCTTCAAATTTTTCCACCCATAACTATCTTTATGAAATATTTGTTTGATTGACTGTCATAAAACATGTCACTCGTATGGTTGTCATTGTTAAATGTTATGTAGTCATTGAATGTTTAATAGATATAAAGAGAAAAGTTTAAAGCATGAGGTACAAAAATATACACTGAACAATTGATTGCATCGATACATTAATATCTTGTACCTCAAAATTGAATTATGTACAATTCATATTGTTAGTTGTCGAGTATTTTTTATCACAAGGTAATATGTTATAAATAATAATAATTTAATTATTTGGTAACTGAATATTTGTAAGAATTCAGTGGTGAATTTAAAGCTCCACTGAATTTGGTGAGAATAAAAATGTGTAATTTTTCCGTCACTAGGACATGAATCTCTTTTTTTCTCTACGTTCGCTACATCACGAATGACATTGGAATTTAATTTTGTTCTGGCAGCTCGGCGTCACATATACTTCGTTAATACAAGTACAGACATTGTGGGAACATCGCACTTTCACCGAAATAAAAAAGATTACTGCCTACCTCTGTGTTGGCTCAATTGGATTTGTTTATCAAGATTTTTTTTGCTTATGGCATTACACCTCGTCGACGTCGAGGTCATTAGAGGAGGTTTGGGACCGGGGACAAGGAACTGGAACGAATTCGGCCATGGCATTTTGAAGGAAGCATCTCGGAATTCGCCTGGTGTGATTTGGGGAAACCATGGAAAGCCCAAATCTGGATGCCCGGACGGGGATTCTAACCGCCGTCCTCCCGAATGCGAGGCCAGAGTGTTAACCCCCCACCCACCACACTCGGTGTTTATCAAGAAGTTTTCAATAGAAAAAGCGCTTAAGTTGTTTGACTCCTTTACTTTCTCCACACATGGTATAGAAGAGAAATTAAGTGCAAATTTTGAATTTAGGATTTGAACTTATTACAAAATTCTTAAATGTATTTTAGTAAAACAATAACGCAGAGTAAAATCTATTTTAATATTTATGAAAACAAAATTCGGCAGCTCGGATCTCTAGTAACGAAAACTAAAATGTTAAAATCAGTTCAAATTTGTGTTCTAGGAGCAGTAAAATTTCTTATGCAGATGGATACAATGAAGGTAGTTTGTATACCAAGGTTTCAAGAAATCCAATAGTAACCAGTGATGAATACGAAGAAAAACTCTCCTTGATGGATTATTAAATGAGTTAAAAGCAGAAATTACCAATGTAGAGGAGATGAACACATGGGTGAAGCCATAATTTTGTTTTAATTTCGGTAAAGAAGATACTGAGCACCCATTTAAAATTAAATTTGGAGAGGCCCATCGTAAATATGCGGATCCTCATACCTGACTGTCTTGCGAATGTGTTGCTGAATGGTTAAGTACGTCGTAATATCCATAAAATCAATCTAATTTGAAACGTTATAGGGGTTACACAACTTCATATAGCAGAGGAGAGACTTCGCACGTAGTAAGAAATACCTCAAAAGTTATTCTGAGAACACTTAAATAATAGTTGTAACAAACAAGAACATTTAACCAATGAGAGCAGAATGGTTGCTAATAAAAAAATATCTCTGGTATTATATGAGAAAATACGAGGGAAAATGTTTCAGAATCAAATGTCAATGTTCCTGTGTGTGGTTATTACGTACAATTAGCCGTTGAGTAAAAACAAACAAAATGGAATTTACTTTGAAATAAAATCTCAAATGATTGATACATACGGAGGAATGCAAAAGAAATCACATAACAAATCATGACATCAGTCTTCAGTGAGGCGTCAGGAAAGGGACAAACATACCATTCAAATATTACGAGTACATATAAAAAGAGACTTGGAAAGCAAGGTTCTTTCATAACATCTCGTACCGTCTTGGCAAATTATGCCGTTAGCTCAGTAGGATTTGACTCTGAAAGTTAGAGCAGAACTTCTTATTCCAGAGATGGTTGCGGATCGCTGTCTAGTTTCATGGAATCCACATATACTGGGACTGGTGATATAGCAGCAGAATTCTGGAAGCGACGAAGATTGAAGATGGACGCACGGAATGTGAGAACCTGCACTTTGCGAGGCAGCTACAATCAACCTAAGTGCATGCGATGCCCACATTAGCACTACGGACTACTTTGCCGTGTGAGAGTCGAACCAGTATCCGACTCAGAATGCCAATCAGAATCAGAAGCAGAATGAGCTCATTGCCTCTTCCAACTCCCACGTAAACTTTAGCTCCACCTTCTCGATCTCTGAGGTACAAGTTGGACAGAAAATCCAGGAATTTTAATAATTTGTCATCTGATATTCATTTTAATAGGCGGGGTTAGACACCCTGACGTCACATGTTTGTTCGCTGACGCTTTATTGTTGGTCGCACATATTGCGTGGGACCTACGATATTCGGTTCAGTCCGGAAACCTACGGCGGGGAAAGTACGAGCCGATGGACTCGCATATTCCAGCCAGGTTCAATGACCTGTTGTCGACGGGTGCCACTCAGGTGTTCAGGAAGCGGAGGCTCAGGTAAAACCAACCCACCCCACTCTCTTTATTGCGAGGTCTCGCGGTGACGGCCAGTCCTAGGTGAGTAACGGTATCTACGGGTCATCGTGTCTTCTTTCTTCTAACAGCTTAATAGGTAACGTCTTTAGCGCAGATAACGATTCTCTTGATAGTGGTTTCCTGCAATAGCACAGCACATAATTAGAACAGATACTGTAAGTAATTCTGTATTTATCATCATACAATGATTGTATATTTCTGCAAAACTTGAAATGGTCAGCCAGTTGTGAGCTAATCACTCGGTAGTAGATGATGGCATGTTTTTCTAGACGGAGATCGGCCCAGATTATCCTCTTTTAACACGTGCAAGCCATTAGCTCGAATAAACAAATTGATAGGTATTTTGCCTTAGTCTGAAAATGAAACCTCGCTATTCTGGTCGAGAGATTATTGATTTTAATCAATATCATTCACTTTTAAGACACTTATGATAGATTGAAATTAGTTTTCCATACATTTCACCAGTTATTTTAGTCTGAGTACGAAAGCGATGTGTTCGTGACATACAACCTTCTCCTAACGGCACTAAACATACGCTGCCCTGCGCCCTCCATGCTACAATGCACGCGCCACAATCAACAATCGCTGCCAAGATTGTTGCTTAAATATTACAACACTATGTTACCCCAGCTTACTAAACTAACTACAGTCGTTGGAAACCTAACAAAATTACAAATCAAGTTACGAACATTAATACAGTTTTGAGTATACATATAATTAATAATGCTACATAATTCAATATTAATACAAGAATAATAATTTAATAATAAAAATGACTGGGGAGTAGTGATAATGTTACAATCCCCACTGATCTAATGTGAAAAATTATGAGTACACTACTGCACCGCTGTGGTTGTTCTCAAGATAGAGCTTCATTGTCATGCTGTAGCTGGATTTCGCCCTAGTCTCGTGTGATGCATAATGTCTTGTGACTCACTATTACCACTAAGGTGTTAAATCGGAGTTTATTATGGTATGATGTGGGTGTAGTACATATGACTGATTGTTCCCGCTGACTTTTCCTTCACTTGGTTTGTTGCAAATCGAGCTGACAGTGGTGTGATGCGGCTATAGTGTGACTGATTGTTTCCGCTGACTTTTCCCTCACTTGGTTTGTTGCAGATGGAGTTGGCAGTGACTTGATGCGGCGTTAGTATGACTGATTGTTCCTGCTGACTTAGCCCTCGGCCTGGTGTGTGAATCTGACTGTGGCTTGTTGCAGATGGAGCTGGCTGTCGTGTGATGCGGCTGCAGTATGACTGATTGTTCCTATTGACTTAGCCCTCAGCTTGGTGTGTGAATCTGACTGTGGCTTGTTGCAGATGGAGCTGGCTTTCGTGAGATGCGGCTGTAGTATGACTGATTGTTTCTGCTGACTTAGCCCTCTGCCTGGTGTGTGAATCTGACTGTGGCTTGTTGCAGATGGAGCTGGCTTTCGTGAGATGCGGCTGTAGTATGACTGATTGTTCCTGCTGACTTAGCCCTCGGCCTGGTGTGTGAATCTGACTGTGGCTTGTTGCAGATGGAACTGGCTGTCGTGTGATGCGGCTGTAGTATAACTGATTGTTCCTGCTGACATAGGCCTCAGCTTTGTGTTTGAATCTGGTGTGGCTTGTTGCAGATGGAGCAGTTTGTAGTGTGATGCGGCTGTAGTGTGACTGATTGTTCCTGCTGACTTAGCCCTCGGCTTGGTGTGTGGAACTGACTGTGGCTTGTTGCAGATGTAGCTGGTTGTGGTGTGTTGCGGCTGCAGTATTACTGATTGTTCCCACTGTTTTAGCCCTTACAGAACAACGGCCACAGATGCCCTAACGGTTATACTCGGTATCTGGCCCCTGGACCTGGAAGTAAGGAAGCGAGGCGCGCTATACTGGATTAAAAAAGGAAGGTATGACCAAGCTACTGAAATAATTGGAAGGCCTGTTGAAACCAAAAAAGATATTTGGGATGCGCTGATGGATGAATGGCAGCAAACATGGACTAACAGCAACACGGGGAGAAAGACCTTCGACATGCTTCCTTGCGTGAAAGAGAGAATGAACATTACTCACCTACAATCATCCCCAGGGCTCATGCACTACATATCTGGCCATGGTCCATACAACAGTTTCTTAGAACAGAGAGGCCTCAAAGAAACAAACAGGTGCGACTGTGGCGAAGTAACTACTCCCGAGCACGTGGATTGGGAGTGCAAACAAACTGAAGAATCAAGAGCATATCTCCGAATGCAACTTCAGAACAGAAGAATATATGACATACTGCGTGATACCGAGCTCTGGCACTTGCTGGATGAAGCTGCTAATCTAGCGTCGCAGCGCGAGAAGGCGAGATTTGTTGAATTGAAACAGGCAGAGCGTAGGGGACGCCACGAGCAACCGGCATCAGAAGCAGAAAGAAGGACAGGAGAGGAAGAAACTCAAGAGTAAAGAACAACCCAAATTTGACTACAAGCACTGCCCATTACTAAGGCGCTGCCTGCACCAGGAAGACGGCAAAGACTCAATTCATCGTAGTGCCCCTGGAAGCCAGAGGCACCTCTCCATGGCTCAGGGGGCGGCCTGCTCTGATTCCAGGAGGGAACTCCTGATGGGGGAGCAGGTGTCGCTCGGGACAAACCGGAGAAGAACGAGACCACTACCTGGAACGTAATGCTGGCTGACGGCAGTTGGTGATCAGCATGTCAGCAGTCGCCCCGCTGCATCAGCAGAGACAGCTGGCGGCCTGGACGTCGACGCAGGCCAGCAGTGGTAAAAGAAGAACATATACAAATAGACAGTTTATTAATTAGAAGTATGATAATACAAAGACAATTGCTGAGTTTGGTGTGAATTAGTAAGATGGTAGATTAATTAGTAGATTAATTGGTAGATTAAGCGGTATATTAATTATTAGAATAATTAGTAGATTTCCAATTAGAATACTTAAATCCATTAAATCCTTAAAAATAATTATCCAGATATATTATTAAAAGAAAGTAAATTGTTTTAAGAATAAAACTGTAGAAACTAAGGGCCTACTTTAGGTAACAAGGTAGTAGGCTATGTAAAATCAGGAAATAAAATAAAAATAAAAATGTCTTAGCCCTCACATTTGTGTGTGAATTTGACTGTGGCTTTTTGCAGATGGAGCTGGCTGTGGTGTGATGCGGCTGTCGTCTATCTGATTGTTCCCGCTGACTTAGTCCTCAGCAGTGTGTGTGAATTTGACTGTGGCTTTTTGCAGATGGAGCTGGCTGTGGTGTGATGCGGCTGTCGTGTATCTGATTGTTCCCGCTGACTTAGTCCTCAGCAGTGTGTGTGAATTTGACTGTGGCTTTTTGCAGATGGAGCTGGCTGTGGTGTGATGCGGCTGTCGTGTATCTGATTGTTCCCGCTGACTTAGTCCTCAGCAGTGTGTGTGAATTTGACTGTGGCTTTTTGCAGATGGAGCTGGCTGTGGTGTGATGCGGCTGTCGTGTATCTGATTGTTCCCGCTGACTTAGTCCTCAGCAGTGTGTGTGAATTTGACTGTGGCTTTTTGCAGATGGAGCTGGCTGTGGTGTGATGCGGCTGTCGTGTATCTGATTGTTCCCGCTGACTTAGTCCTCAGCAGTGTGTGTGAATTTGACTGTGGCTTGTTGCAGATGGAGCAGGCTGTGGTGTGATGCGGCTGTCGTGTATCTGATTGTTCCCGCTGACTTAGCCCTCAGCAGTGTGTGTGAATCTGACTGTGGCTTGTTGCAGATGGAGCAGGCTGTGGTGTGATGCGGCTGTCGTGTATCTGATTGTTCCCGCTGACTTAGTCCTCAGCAGTGTGTGTGAATTTGACTGTGGCTTGTTGCAGATGGAGCAGGCTGTGGTGTGATGCGGCTGTCGTGTATCTGATTGTTCCCGCTGACTTAGCCCTCAGCAGTGTGTGTGAATCTGACTGTGGCTTGTTGCAGATGGAGCTGGCTGTGGTGTGATGCGGCTGTCGTGGGGCTCGCTGTCGCTGCGGTCTCGGAGCGCCGCCTCACAGGCAGAGCCCCCTGACCAGCAGCTGCCCCCGGTGCCTCCGCCTGAGCCTCCAGACAGTCTGCCCCCCCGCCCCAGCCGCCCCCGACGGCGACTCCGACATCGACGAGTCGGAACTGCGCCGTGAACTGCTCAACGACGTGAGTACACCAAGCAGGAGTCTCCCTTACTCACCGCTATTGTTGCATAATCACACTGGCAGTGTTTTTCCTTATTGAGGAATGTATTTCAATTTTGAACGTTCTATCGGCTCTGTTTCTGTGTAATGCTCCAGAGCAGTGGCTCTGAAATATTGGACAGGTGTTCCATTGACAAAATACTAAAAATTTAATCCTAACTGAATTAAAAAAATAGTATACTATATCATTTCACAGGCTCACTCACTCACTGACCTCGTTAGCTATTGGCTGTAGAACGGTCAGCCTTCACTCGCAAAATAACAGTCATTAAAAGAAATTCGAGGTTATATACACAATTTAATAGGTAAACAACTGCTACCAAATCAATTGCCATAATACATTAATTAATATTGTTTTTCGTAGCATTTCACAGTCAACAAAATATCGAAAAACTTTATGGTTGAAGAATCGTGGAATTGCTTTTCCGTAACATGTCGCTAATGAAAGCAATATAAGAAGCTTAAAAATTCTTACTCATAGTCTCTTCTGTAACCGCGAATGTCAATTGTCATTCCGGCCTAGGATAAATTTCAATTCAATTGAAACTTTTGCTAATGTTGTTGTTTGAGTAAAGTTTATACTTTACGGTTTTTTGTTTTTTACGTATTTTACTGATCACTTCCGTGAATGGGCTTTGTTCATGTTCGCTGTACGTGAGCTATTAGGTTGTTTAAAGTAGGCATCAGACCAAATATTTTACCGAATCGAGTATTCTGGCAATTCGTTTCTTCAGAGTTGCTCAACTGTTTATTATCTGGAATCTATGGTATATTAAGTTCTATGAACTTTTAGGGTCAAATACAAGTCCACGCGTACGAGGTCACTGGTATCAGCTAGTAATAAACAATATGACTTTAATTTCAGTAAAAATTACACATGCACAATGGCTAAGTCGACAGATTTTTTATTTTTTTATTTTAAATCCACGAACTATAGCAACCAGAGAAATCATTCTGCTTTATAAAGTGAAACAAAGTAGACTAGATTCAGGACAAGTTATAATAACTTCTTGTCACTAAACAAACACTATATTTGGACTATGTTTACAACAATTGTTTTTTTGGTATCTCATTTCTTTTTGTAAGTGTGCGTCCTAAACTACGTATTTCCAGTTTGGCCTTATTTGCTTCCCACACATAATCTTACGCCCCACCCTCTAGTGGAACATAGTTATTTCCTTATTATATTCTGTGCTGTTTCTCATACCACACTACCATTAAAATTATTGCGTATATAATAAACAGGACCGATATTTAGTTTATTTACTTTTTGTAATTACAAATATTATTGGTAACATTACCAGTAATAAAAATGAATAATTATTGGGGAAACCTCTTTGTCGGGCATAGCGAGGGGTTCTTTTCTTCTTGAGGTTCCTATAAAACATTCTTCTCATCGCTATCATTATTCATAAAGCAGAAGAAAATATACATGCCGCGTGAAAACACTAAGAAGAACTACATTTTTTGTTTGCAGTTTCTTTCACTTTTCTTTCTATTACCAGGGAATGATTTCTTTTTGCTGTTTAATATGCTTCCATAGCTTACTGACACCCCTTTTCACATTAAACATTCAATGGGCAAATATTTCTGACAAGCTTCGTAAGCGTTGTTTCACACAATACTTTGATCTTGAAATATTTCTTCAGCACCACGCTCTCTGCAAACGATGAGTGTGCATCTTGGATGACCAATCTCGATTGGCATAGAATTAACCCCCACTATTAGTAAATTCCAAATAACTTCCATAGTAAGCATAGAAACAATGTAAAATTTAAGGCCGCTCACCTCTATGCAGTATAGAAATCTCAAGTTTATAGCTTCATCCGGAGCAAAGCAATTAAGCCGCAAATATGTGCCACGTTAGGGGTAGGTATATAGAAATTTACGAGTTTCGGACTTCTCTTGTAATATGTGGGTAAAATTCTATCTGCAGCTTTCTACGGCTACGGGAAGTGCCTTAGAGTTTTAATGATCATCATTCAGTGAGTGAGTGAGTGATAAAATCGCTGAAGTTCGCATAACATATGAACAAAGAACATTAATGAAATAAAATTTAGTATGTTTCCTAAGATTGCTGATATCTATGCATAAAAGAAATTTGAGACATAGAGGATGAATATAACCGAAGAAATTGAAGTTCAAATATGGCCCGAATCGCTTCGAGAAAGGGGTAGGCAGTGCCGCCGTTAACTCGACTTGGAGGGTGCACTACCGTGCACCCTAATTGGGTAACATATTTGGTCTGGTGACCACTTTAAACAACCTAATAACTCACGTACAGCGAACATGAGCAAAGACCATTAACGAAAGTGGTCAGTAAGATACGTAAAAAGCAAATAAATTGTAAAGTGTAAAATTTGGTCAAGCAACAACATTAGGGAAAGTTTTAATTAAATTGAAATTTAGCCTAAGCATTAGGCATTGGGATTAGTGGTTACAGCAGAGACCATGAGTAAGTTTTTTTTTAAATTTTTATGTTGCTTTCATTAGCAACATGTTACTGAAAAGCAATTTCACGTTTTTTTGAAACAATAAAGTTTGTCGATATTTTTTTAACTATGAAATGCTACGAAAAGCAATTTTAATGAATGTATTATGACAATTAATGTGGTAGCAGTTGCTTACCTATTAAAATGTGTACATAACTTCGAATTTCGTCTAATGATATCTGTGGTGGCTGTTATTTTGTGAGCGAAGGCTGACACGTGAAACCGTTCTCTAGCCAATAGCTATCCAGATCAATGAGTGAGTGAGCTTGTGAAATTATATAGTAGATTTGCCGCTCTAAAAGATATCCAAAAACACCGTTTTTTCTCTGAATATTAGAAATGCCAAAGTATTTCTGTCTATACTTGCCAAACTATGAAAAATAAAATGTATAATGATAAATAAAGGTGGATTTACTTTTAAAAATAGAGATGGTGATTCCTCAGTAGTTAAATTAAGACAATTTCACCACAATTTATTAGTTTCCTTTTTGTTTAACGTAATAGCCATTTTGATATTAACGAAGTGTCATAGATGGCTTTAGCTACGATTGATAGTTATCTCAAACGTTGAGGCAAATTCAGCGCCGTTATTCGTTGGATAAACATACGAGCCACATTTTCTATACCTTCCTTACGATAACGGATATGAGATGTAATACGCATGTGTGATTTTCTAAACGAATTATCGACTTGAGTCAAATATTACATTTACTTCCTAATTCAAGCATGATTCCTTAAAAATTAAGTGCCGATGTTATTAACACTATTTTTAATTTAATTTATTCAGTATAATAGTTCAGCTTAATTTCCTATCTATCAGAGACACTTGAAACTCTTTACAAGGCGCTTCGAGTATTCCAGAGGTCACATGTGGTTACACATGCTGCTGCAATTATTTTAACATTACCATATCGGTGTTGTATTCACGGCACTGGTTGACATGATGGCTTCATTGCACTCATGTGTGCTCATATTCACTGCTGACAAAAAGAAAAAGAATAAACACTTGATTCACCACTTCGAATCTGATTAAGCCAGGTCACAACATGGCTTCCTTCTCCTCCACGAGCCGCAGCCGCTCTCTCGTCTTCACTTGTCCTCCTACGTGTCGAGGATCTTTTTCGCGGCAATCCCGCTCCGCCAATCCGATTCCTCCAGCCGATCCACCCCGTTGGTGGTGACGAAAACATGTAACAAAATTGCAGTGTGAGCCCAGTAGATGGCAGAAACTGCCCATTTCAGTCACACTCACACAGTCACACCTTGAATCGTCCGTGAGCGCCCTCTGCTATGTCAAACAACCCAGGTACACATATTTGGAAGTGTGTCACATGTAGTGTATATTCCATAATACTACAAAAACACAGATATTAAAAATCTTTATTTGTAATATAGTTTGTAAGTTGGCAATAAAACAGGCAGAAGTTTATTTCGCTAATAATTTCCCCATATCTTAACACCATTTTATAAGAAGCGCTCGTAATTCAGCAGCATGGGATACGTCTAACCTGCAATAAATTTGATGGTAACTGAACAACTAGGTGCGGTGTTTGAAGGACATTAAACGGAGCCTGTTACATAACTTGAAATAAAACCCTACACTGATGTTTGTTCCAACCAACTGCCATCCATATCTTAAGGTAATTGTAATACGGATCCTGTAACATTCCTAATGCTCATAAGATAAAATAAAATTTGCTGGTAATACATTTAATGTAATATAAAAATATGAATAATAACAGTTATTAATATAAATATATGTTTGAGATGAGGTACCACTCTATGGAAACCGAGAGAAATACAGGTTGACCAAATCTAATTAATGAAGAAATGAGCAGGTTATCAAAAGAATACAAAATGGATGATAGAGAAGTTTTCATGTTGTGAGAGACTGAACTAAATATAAAGGGAACTATAAAATACCACAGTTTCTATGGAAAGATAGTGATTAATATTGTGAGAACGACTTTGTAAAATGTATTACACCAAAGTTTTTAAGTAGTGTATTTAATTTTCCACAGCAGAAAAATAAATACCGTATTTACTATCAAATACAGTCTAAATCAATATAGAGTGATAAAGGAGGTAAAATACCAAGTTTTGGAAGATAAATATTCTATTTCATGTTATACCAAGCCGAATGTGGATTAAAAACCTTAATCTACTTCACACATGGAGGCAAAGGTGATGCACTTCAGGTTAAGGAAATGGTGCTTCTAAGATAAATACATCAATTATATTTTATTTGAGATCTGGGCATTCCATAAACCCTAAGTACAGGAGGCTCGACCTGCAGTCGACCGATTTTTATGATGTTTACTTCTGTATTCACAACCTCTAGTTTGTTTTATTTGGTTAAGACTATGAAGAGGATGTACTTCGAAAGAGTTCCTCCATTATCTTGTCCCTTAAGATAGAGAAAAGATGTCTTTACATCAAAATTCATCTGCTGAAGCAAGTGGCAAGCGGTATTACTGTCAGAAATAATGTATCGCGCCTAACAAATTATCGCATGTAATGGAGTTTCTTGTGAAACATATTTTTAGAATTTTAAACTCTTGAATAACGATTATACATCAAATGTAATTTCTGAATTGGATTACTGAGTTTATTTCAAGACAACTTGATACGAGGCTATAGATTTTGTTCAAATTTCCTGTTAGATAATTTTCAACCATTTTAAGCAGATAAAATTTCTAATCTTTTTTCCTTCATACATCATTAATCTTATACTTTAAAACACTTGCAGTTACAATTTTATAGCTTTTCGTAAACGGGTTTTATGACGTGAAAGACTCGTAAATTGTCAGGCGGCGTGACTGGAATTCGCTCCTCTTACAGATGTAGTGGCGCCAAGAAGTATCTCATCTCTCGCAGAAATTCGTTGCAAAATAAATCAAAAAGAATTTTCCAACGTTTAATGCAATAATAATGCAAAATGAAACTCATTTACAAATGAACAATCAATTTACTGGGTCGATTTCGTTAAGAATCATGTAGTACTATATTTCTTTTTAGAAAAAAAGTATACAGAATATGGATTAATTCATGCAACTATAAAATCGCACCATATAACAGGTACCTGCAGTATAAAGCGAAATTAGAACCACGGAGCATCCTAGCGTACTTCTTATAACCAAATATTCAGATCAGGTTAATATTACATCCGTGTACCTATTTAAACGTAATCAGCTTAACAACTAAACAACCAGATCGCATATAATCATTAATTACAAAAGAAACTTTTTATTAATACTTGTTAAATGTTTAATTTAGCAGCCTGGTGGCTCGGTGATTAACGCGTCTGACTGGAGATCGAAAGGTCCCCGGTTCAAACCCCCGTCTCGGCGGGGATTTTCAAAGGCGCTTAACCCGGCCATCACCTCTGGCACAGTTTGCTGTGTAATGTGAAGTACGCCAGAACGCTTCTGTGGTTCGGATTCCACGTTAAGCTGTACGTCCCCTGTACCCGGTAGGACTGCCGGGTTAGGTTAAGGAGGCTACGACAGGGGCTGAATGCGCAGCCAATAGAAACCGTGTCTTCAGGTCATTACGACCACAAGGAATTATTATTATAATAATGTTTAAAAACAGGTGACTAAGAGATATATCTTAAATTAATTATTGACGAATGTTGATGGGATAGAAGAACTTTTTAATAGTAGCTGATGACATCAAAGTATCTGTCACAAGCAATCGAAGCAAAGAAGCACTTTGTACAGTTTGCAGCGAGTCTCAAACAAGAAAATTCATTCCTCTGATTTCTTCACAATTTTGTAAGCCAGCTGTAGCACCTGTCCGAAAAACGAAGTCGGTGGGAGTGTTATAACCCTTAACACGGGAATAATCTTCATTACGTTAGAAACATATTTGCTCCTCTTTTACAACTTTAAAATCTCGAAATTTTTTGAAGAGTATCTAAATTGCGGGATAGTTACTAAGTTATATCGTTTTGATGTTGGAAAACTGGAAACGCAGAGCGGCAGCCGAGTATAGTTTGATGGAATCACTGCTGCGAAATCAAATGTAAGTTGGTCGGCCAAGGAGCTTGGTGGACATATATCCTTAATAAAACACGCATTACGGCCCGGCCTGTGGTGGTGTTGACTCAGGCCGAGTGTTTAATTAGCTGACTAGCGCGGTGTGGGTCGCTCGCGGATACAATTACAGTGGCCAGCCCCGCACAATGGCCGCGCCGTGACTTGCAAACCGCACCTAACGGAACCACCTGCTCAAAGCCAGCAGTCTTTTGTCGTTTAACCTCTAGTGTCTTTCAAACGATCAAACTTACCAATACAGGCAGCCCATAATCGACTGTTCACTGGTCTGGTAGACATCTAATTCATGCAGCTCTACGTATGTCGCAACTCGCTTCCAGAAAAGCGTAATCGGCTGAAACATAACAACCAGCTTTTAGTAAGACTTCGGTTATTTTTTTTTGTTTTTGTTTTTTTTTTGTTTTACTAATGGCTTTACGCCTCGTCGAGGTCATTAGAGGCGCGAAAGGATTGAGCACAAGGAACGGGTAGGAATTCGGCCAAGGAGTGATTTGGGGAAAACCATAGAAAAGGCAAATCGGTATGCCCGGACGGTATTCGAAACCGCGTCTTCCCGAATGCGAGGCCACAACGTTACCGCTCAGCCACCACGCGTATTTCATATCCTTTTCTATTCTGCCGCTGCAACAATCACAGTACAATTTATATTAGTCAAGCAAATAAAAATCTAAACCAGCTTCTAATATAAGGATGTTAGTTCAGACTTATCTCTACTCCTAGCAAGAATAATAATAATAATTGTATATTATCATTTTTAAGTTTTATATGTTTATTCACTTTTAATTTCTTAAAAACAACTTAAATAATTATGTTAACCTTGTTCTGGCTGTATGATCTTGGTGCCCAATGCCCATAATAAATATCATCAGTAAATGATTAATTTATCTGGCCTATTTCCTTTAAACATTGTGTTGTCATTCTTCCTTATAAGTACGTAAGCTTAGAACCTTTAAGCTGCTTGTTTTTCTAAGCATGTGTGCCTCGTGACCTTGATCACCTATATCGTATCTTTACAAAGTAACTGCTGTCTCACAAATAATGCGGTACAAGTGTTTCCGACTGCTGTCGAAAGACCAGACTCCACAAAGATTTTTTATTTTATTTTACATGCGACACAATCCAAGCCGAATAGTGAGAAAATTCAATAAGCGAAAAACGTGTCTACAATTTCCGCATGATGTTTTAGAATATTATTTCCTTACTGTGTAGTATTAGAAAATTATTGTAAAGACATAGAGCAGAGCTTGGTACGAGAGTGGTTAAAGTTCATATCTGACAATGGGGAGGACGCGGCTTCGATTCCTGGGCTCCGCATTCAGATTTTGGTTTTCAGCAGTAATCTGAAATCTGTTGAATTCGATGAAAAGTTACTTGTTGGGTAGAGGAATTCTTAAAAGCCAGAAATAAAAGGGTTAAAGTAGGAAAAGCATTATCTAAAGAGATGGAAATATGGGAATGCACAGGGTAGTGTATTGGACCATTGATGTTCATAATTCTAATTAATGACTGTGTTGATGGATTACGGTCAGAATCTAGGTATTTTTCAGATGATATAATGGTATACAATAGGATCAAAACAGGTGAAGACTGAACAGTTGCAGGGTGACCTGGATAGAGTATCTAAATGGGTTGGTCAGCATGGGATGAAGATAAATGCCAAGAAAAGTCAGCTTATTAGGTACAGAGATAAAAAACTGAAGGTTGATTATATTATAGGGTGGGGTCAGAATAATAGCTTGTTGGAGGCTTGAAGTGTAAATATCTTGGCATGACATTCGATAACAAACTCAACTGGGCAGAGCACATTGGGCAGGTGGTAGGAAAAGGTTATAAAATCCTTCATTTACTGGAGAGGGTGATGAGAGGATGTACCGGAGAATTTAGGAAGTTGGGTTACCAAACTTTGGTCATATCATTGGTTGAATATGGTGGTGTAGTTTGAGACCCAAATTTTGGTTATCAAATACAGGAGTTGGAAGGTGTGCAAAGAAGAGCAGCATGATTTGTTTGTGGAAATTATCGGAGAACCAAATCAGTAACTGAACTGATAAGGGAGCTGCGTTGGGACTCATTGAAGGAAAGGAGGAGAACGAAGATAGTGCTGGGAATGTACAGGTCATATGTTGGTGATGAAGATTGGAGGTATTTTGGTCAAAGAATTAGGAACAGTGCATGGAAGGGAAAAGGTGACCATGACCACATGCTTGAATTCGATTTCATGCATGAGGGAGTGGGAAAATTTTCTTTTGTTGGTAAGAATGGAACAAATTACCAAGCGTAGTGATGAATAATTTTCCAGAAACGCTTAAGGAAGTTAGAATTAAAATTTGTAAATCATAATAGGAAATGGGGAAGGTATTTACCATTCCAGTTATAAAAGAAAATTTAGAAAAAAATATGTATATAAAAAAGAGGTAAATGGATGACTGAAGGAATTGCCACCGGAGTGTTAGCTCCATCGCAATTAAAAGTTAATAAGAATAATAATAAATAATCTGCAATGGAACATTACACGTGTAAGTTCTGGCTGACTGACTCGGTGAATAAACTAATTGAGAGTAATCTATACTAAAAACTAATATTTTTTTTCTATTGTACACTGGATCATCAGCGACCGATTGTTTGACTTTAGGACGCGAGGATCGTAAAGTGTACTAGTCTGATATCTCATATGTTCAACATGATTTTCTAGTACATTTAAGCCAGCCAAGTAGTTTGTGAAAGGAGAAAATAAATATATTTACTTGTTATATTTGATTATAGCAAACTTTACAGGATACGGAATGTTGTACGGATGAAATACAGTAATTTACAATTATTTGAAATCCAAAACAGTATTTCCTACAGCCAGAGTCGGAGACTGTAGGGTAACTATTTATTTGAATACTTATTTTGTTTCTCTGAGTGGGAAAGAAATAATACTTCTCTGGGCACCGAAAATGATGGTCTCTGGAATATTGTTTGGCGTTGTTAAGGGTGTTGGTGTGTGTTGATTCTGACCTAGGAGACGAATGGATCACAGTGTTGTAGCCGACACAATAAATCAAGATTAATATGTAAGGAAATGAGTAAAGGAAAGATTCCAGCTGTTATTGTTTTATATGTTCATTAAACTACTAAAATGATGAATGATTTGTTATTAATCTTAAAGTACGATTAATATGAATATATAAAAATTGCGAGTGGATAAAAAGAAAAGGGAAGTATTAGTTAATAGTTAATATGTCAATTTGTTTGTTGATTAAATACTAAATGAATTTACTAAAAATGTTGTAGAATATGAAGCAAGTCTTATATTAAGAAGCGATATTAATAAATGGGTTCAAGGTGACGGGATGTACTAGTGTAATTTAGTGCACTACAAGAAACAGTAAACGCATAAGACGACTAGCAAAGTGTTATTAACTTCACTGTTCCAAATTAGATAGGAGAATTTTTTTGTTTTTTTTAGCCTAATGTCGGTCACCCAATTTAGTTCACAGTCTTCCATTTGTTATTTGATCTCATCAGAGACTCACGAAAGTCAGACATCAAGCTAACTGCAGCAATTTTAAAAAGTAAACTGATATTTTTGATTATTTAAATGAAAAAACCTATAACCGATTGTTGGTGTCGGTAATGTGAAAAAAAGAATACGACTAAAAGAACAAAACCAGTGACGTTGTATGCTGCAAGCCCAGTCGACGTCGAGGTAATAGGGGTGAAAAATGGTTGAGGACAAATAACAGGAGGCAATTTGGCCATTGCATTTCGAAGGAACTATCCCGACAATTACTTGGAGTCCTCCTGGGAAATGTTGCAAAATCGAAGGGGCCGAATGGGATTTGAGAAACTTTTAGTGCTTCTAGGGGAAAAATAAGAAGGTCACTTACGGTAGTACTGGTGTTCCTATTCTTATCTACTGTATATAAATATAATATGCAGCGAGCATTGTTTGTTTGAAATTGGCATAACCCAGAATGTACAGTTACAAAACTTGTAGTATAGTTTAAAATCGGTGATACATCTTTAAAACTCTACGAGACCGAGTGGCTGAGTTAGCATGATAATCTGTTCCTAGCCTCAAAGATACACAGCAACGATTCTTAATATAATTACAAACAGAGATCAAGCAGTCAAAAAATATATTTAAAAAAATCCAAGTACAAAAATTCGTAAAAACACTATTAAAGTTTTTTTTGTACTATTTGTGGTTGGTGGCACAGCAAAATTAGTTTCACAAAATTCATAACAGTAAATTTCGGTATTTTGTGCTAATGAACTTTTGATTTTGCTCTTGTGGCTCTATAAACATTTTCTTTAACTTTTTGCTCTTAGTGTTGTATGTTGGAAGATTGTTGTAGTTTACAAAGCTGCCAGGAGTGTATAGGCAAAACATGTAAGTCCTGCTGGCATCGTGGCCTCAGAATTCCACGTTTCACGAAGAGAGCAATACAAAACACGTTAAAAAAAATAATACTCGGTTGGTCAGATGGCGGGCACCACTCTAAGAAATTGCGGTTTTTTTTCTGTCGTGAAATGTGAGACTTGAGTGGACATTTAGCAAATAATTAAAAATAGTATGTCGCAAGGAACAAAGGCCATGTGCACTTGATCTTATATGAAAAAAAAAACGCTGGGTAAGGTTTACTTTGATGGAGGTTGGATAAGTATGTTATTTTTAGAGATATTACGAATAATACTCATCGAGACTGCATTCCAACACAACCGCAAACTTGGGACCACGCGGGCGAACATTAAGAGCAAGTAAAGGTAATTTCTCCAGTACCCGCTGCCGGATACATGCATTGTCTAACCATTAGTAGCTGCAGCAGCAGCTCCAAACTCTCTTTCGACCGTTGTTCCAACCACCTTACATATTATAAATTACAACATATCTCTGTCTGTACTTTAGTACCGTTATAACTAGAGATGACGATTCACAAGCACTGCGAAAGCCGCTTACAGTTTCAAACTCCAGGAGCACCTTTGACCGGGTCAGATCTGCCCCGACTGATTGACCTCGAATACAGCCGTCACGAGCAAATGGCGGGCCATTCGCCGTGCCGCTCCGCTTGTGGAGGAATTCCTCCTGGTGGTAACGACGTAATCTTCATATATAAAGATGAATGTATGTTTGTTTGTTTGTTGGTTTGTTGGTTTGTTTGTTGGTTTGTTTGTTCTTCATACAAATCCACAGTTTTCATCCGATCTCGATGAAACTTTGCACACTTATCCTTTGCAACAAGGAGAAAAATACTGTCTACATTTGGTTGACAAATTACCTATATAAATAACAGAAGTTGTCTCATAACTTCGAAATACGGCGATAGACATCACGTTGGATATGGTCGCCTCCGTACCATATTTCCGTGCAGTGGGCTGGCTGGTTAGTGGCTAAAGCGCTCGCTTACGAACGTCGTGGTATCCGATTCAAATCTCCGTGGAGGCTAATATTTTTTTAAAAAAATTTTCTTCGTAAGAGTCAGGCCTGAGACGTAGGTTATTTGGATTGAATGTTAAACTGTAGATATTAGAAAGTTAGGGGTGCAATGCGAGGCAAATCGTAGGTAGTCTTGCAATTTTGTAGGTGTACACTTTTTTACGTTATAATGATCCCTCAGGTGTTGTTCGCAGTCAGTGTGTGAGTGTGAACCACAGTAATCTTTATATATAAAGATGAATGTATGTTTGTTGGTTTATTCTTTTGTTTGTTCTTAATACAAATCCACAGTTTTTATCCGTTCTTAAAAGAAACTTTGCACACTTATCCTTTGAAACAAGGAGAAAAATACTGTCTACATCTGGTTGAAAAATTATCTGTATAAATAACACATTTGTCTCATAACTTCGAAATACGGCGGTAGACTAACACTTTGGATGTGGACGACTCCGTACAGAGTTTCTCCGTTGTGGCCTGGCAGCTGAGTGGCTAAGGCACTGGCTTACGAACGTCGTGGTCTCCGGTTCATATGTCCGTCGGGGATAAGATTTTTAAAAATTGTTTTTCATCGTAAAAGTCAGGTTACTCGGATTGAATGTTAAACCGTAGATATTAGAAAGTTAGGGGTGCAATGCGAGGCAAATCGTAGGTAGTCTTGCAATGTTGTAGGTGTATACTTTTTTACGTTATATTGATCCCTCAGGTTTTGTTCGCAGTCAGTGTGTAAGTGTTAACTACAGTAATCTTTATAAATAAAGATGAATGTATGTATGTTTGTTGGTTTGTTCTTTTGTATGTTCTTCATACAAATCCACAGTTTTTATCCGTTCTGGATGAAACTTCGCACACTTATCCTTTGAAACAAGTAGAAAAATACTGTCTACATCTGGTTGAAAAATTATCTGTATAAATAACACATTTGTCTCATAACTTCGAAATGAGGTGGTAGACAGACACGTTGGATGTTGACGACTCCGTACCGAGTTTACCCATAGTGGCCTGGCAGCTGAGTGGCTAAAGCGCTGGCTTACGAACGTTGTGGTCTCCGGTTCAAATCTCCGTCGGGGATAAGATTTTTAAAAATTGTTTTTCATCGTAAGAGTCAGGCCTGGGTCGTAGGTTATTCAGATTGAATGTTAAACTGTAGATATTAGAAAGTTAGGGGCGCAATGCCAGGCAAATCGTAGGTAGGCTTGCAATGTTGTAGGTGTACACTTTTTTACATTATAATGATCCCTCAGGTGTTGTTCACAGTCAGTGTGTGAGTGTGAACCACAGTAATATTATTATAAATACGGAAGTAAGTCTCTGTCTTTTTGTTACGTTTTGACGACTAAATGGCTATATCGTTGTGATGTAATTTTATAAGGAAATGTGTATGAAGGACACAGGATATTTTTTGCAGTATGATTAACAGTTGTAGTCACGAAATTTTGAGATCTTATCGAATAGTGACAGAAATATGTTGGAAATTAATTCTCTTCAAGAGGCAGGTTCGACGGTAGAATGATATAGTGATAGCTTTCCTGTCATATTATGCCGACTCGATATTGTTTGGGACTAATCCTTCGTTACCAACACCTTACTATATTTAATTCTGGCAAAAAAAATTCTTAATCCATGCGTACGAAGTCGCGGGTACGAGGCTAGTAGGACATAATTGAGGGAGCTATACAAACAGAAATAGGTTTCGCATGTTGGTGATTTTTGGCCTAAGACATTTAGTTGCTGTGGTAACTGTTTTTCGGTATTATTCTTCCGTCTTGTTGTAGTCCTTTCCAGGCTGATCGATCCTGAGCAACCCTCTTCCAGTTCACGCCTGTAACTCGACGTATATCCTTATCCCAGCGATCCAGGGGTTTCTCTTGCTCTTTTCAGGTTCCTTGATATCCAATCCACTACTGCCACAGTCCATCTTTCATCTCTTTTACTAGCAATATGACCAGCCCATTGCCATTTTTTGGTCATGACTCTTTTTAAGATGCCTGTCACTATAGTTATTGAAAGAAATGCGCACGGCCCTTTTCCTGGATCGTCTTGTAAACCCTAGCATTCATCAGTGCCACTCGAGCAGCCGAGGAAACAACTTCCTCTACCTCTAGCGACATTGTAACATACAGCGCTATCCACGTACCGTCGAGTGCGCCGGTGTGTAACACAGCGTGATACCTAAAGTGAAGTGATAATAGTGACCAGTGTAAGAAGAAGCAACGCAAGAACAAGAAGTACAAATGGATTTAGTCCCGGACACGGGACAATCCATCCAGCAAGCCCTAACCACCTGCTACAACCAAGATGAATACCTGATGCCCTCAGCCACAACACCAGATACGACACAAGAGCAACAGCTGCGAGCCCCCCTCCCCGATGGGAACTAAACGATGGAATATACAACAGCAGCCGTAAACGACTCTCCAGACGAGCAGAACCTTCGAAAGCATCACATCGTACCAGGTACAGCCGCAGCACTAACGCCCCAACTTACAGTAAAAGTGCCGTTAAATATCCCAGATAACAGTGACATGGGGTGTAAGGGTTTGGGAGAGACTATACTAGTCTTTTCCAACCAAATGTCAACCTCTCCTTCACGTGGTGCACCCTGTTTGCACGGACGAGGCTCTGGCGACTGAAAGATTCCCGGTATAAGGAGTCACCCACTGCTTGCCAACGGCCTCCGAAAGGAGGGCGGAAGAGCGGGGAGCGGTTCAGGGCATCCTCTTGTCCTTGGGGTTGGAAACGGCCCCTAAAGGCGGATGAATCAGAAATGATCAACGGCATGGGGATGCAGAAGGCAACGGGAAACCACTGCATTAAAGACCCAAAGGGTATCCCGAGGACATGTAATCCTCTCAAATTACATATATCATGATGGCTTCTTCCTGGGTAAAATATTCCGGAGGTAAAATAGTCCCCCAATCGGATCTCCGGGTGGGGACTGCTCAGGGAGGAGTCATCAGAATGGATAGAAACATTCTACGAATCGGAGCGTGGAATGTTATAAGTCTGAATAGGGCAGGTAGGTTAGGAAACTTAAAAAGGGAGATGGAACAACTTAAGTTAGATGTTGTTGGGATTAGTGAGATTAAATGGAAGGACGCACAGGATTTCTGGTCTGGTGAACACAGGATAATTAGCACACAAGCTGTCAATGCAGTCACTGGTGTAGGATTTGTAATGAACAAGAAAGTAGGGAAACGGGTGAGTTATTATGAACAATTTAGTGACAGGATTATTTTGATGAGGTTAGAAACTAAGCCCGTCCCAACCACATTAGTACAAGTATATATGCCAACGTCACAGGAAGATGACGAAGAAATAGAAAAAATATACGCTGAAATTGAAGAATTAATCCAATATGTGGAAGGGGAGGAAAATCTAATAATCATGGGTGATTGGAATGCAATAGTGGGAGAAGGAAAAGAGGGGAATACTGTAGGAAGTTTTTGTCTAGGAGAAGTTGCTAGAATTTTGTGAAAGATATAAGCTAGTAGTGGTGAACACACTGTTTAAGAACCATGCAAGAAGAATATACACCTGGAAACGTCCTGGGGATACAGGCAGATATCAGCTAGATTATATCATGGTCAAACAGAGATTCAGGAATCAAGTTCTAGACTGTAAAGCGTACCCAGGAGCAGACATAGACTCGGACCACAATTTGATAGTAATGAAGTGCAGGCTGAAATTCAAGCGAATAAGGAAGCAGTATAAGCAGAACAGACTAGAAGTGAATAAACCGAAACAATCTAGCACAAGAGAAAAATTTGCAGAAATGGTAGACTTAGGTCTAAGAATTAACTGTGAAAGGAGCTCAACCGAGGACGAATGGAATGCATTAAAGACCGAAATAATGAAAGCTGGCAAAGAAACCTTAGGCTTTAGGGAACAAGCTGCCCGAAAACCTTGGATCACAGAAGAAATTTTGCAGCTGATGGATCAGAGAAGAATGTACAAACATGCTCAGGATGAAGCAGGAAGAGAGCAGTACAGGCAATTTAGAAATCAAATAAATAGGAAATGCAAAATAGCAAAAGAAAAATGGCTACAAGAAAAGTGTGAAGAAGTAGAAAAGGAAATGGTCGTAGGAAAAGTAGATGTTGCATATAGAAAGATCAAACAGAATTTTGGAGAAATGAAGAAAAGAGGTATGAACATTAAAACTGCCGAAGGGAAACCTCTTTTAAGCTCAGAAGATAGAGCTAACCGATGGAAGGAATACATTGAGAAACTGTATGATGGGGACGACTTGAACAATAGTGTATGGGAAAAGGAAGGCGATATCGACATTGATGACTTAGGAGATCCTGTTTTGAGGACAGAATTTAATAAAGCTCTGAATGACTTGAAAGCAAATAAGGCAGTTGGAATTGATGAGATCCCTGCAGAACTTCTTAAATCTCTAGGAGAGGAAGGAATCGAAAGATTATTCAAGATGTTATCAAAAAGTTATGAAACAGGAAAATTTTAATAAAAATATCATCTTCACACTTCCAAAGAAAGGACAAGCCGACAAATGTGAGAATTATCGCACCATTAGTCTAACATCACATGCCTCAAAATTACTGACCAGAATAATATACAGAAGGATGGAAAGGGTAGTAGAAGAGATAGTAGGTGAAGATCAGTTTGGGTTTAGGAAAAATCGCGGTACAAGGGAAGCAATTCTGTCTTTAAGATTAATACTTGAAGGGCGGATCAAGAAAAACAAAGATACTTTTATGGCATTTGTTGATTTAGAAAAAGCTTTTGATAATGTTAGGTGGGACAAGATGTTCAAAATTTTAAAGAAGTCAGGCCTAAAGTATCGAGATAGAAGAATACTCCATAAACTATATAAGAATCAAGAGGCTGTAATAAAAGTAGAGAATCACGAGAGACATGCATCAGTTAAAAAGGGTGTGAGACAAGGTTGTAGTCTATCCCCGTTAATATTCAACTTGTATGTAGAAGAAGCAATGAAGAAAGTCAAAGAAAAATTTCCATGTGGCATAAGTTTTCAGGGAGAAAAAATCAGTATGCTACGATTTGCTGACGACATTGTCTTATTAGCAGAGAGGGCTGAGGATATTGAGAAGTTATTGAATGGCATGAACAAAATACTGAAGGAAGACTTTGGACTGAATATAAATCAAAGTAAAACAAAAGTGATGAAATGTAGCAGAAATGATACCAATACTAGCAGATTAAATATAAAAATAGGATCTGATGCAATAGGAGAAGTGAGTGAGTTCTGTTACTTGGGAAGCAAAATTACAACCGATGGCCGAAGCAGGAATGATGTTAAAAGCAGAATAGCACTAGCAAAAAGAGCCTTCATGAAAAAGAGAAACCTTTTAGTTTCAAATATTGATCTAGGAATTAGAAAGAACTTCTTAAAACTCTATGTGTGGAGCACAGCACTTTACGGTAGCGAAACATGGACTTTAGGAATACCGGAAAGAAAGAAACTTGAAGCATTTGAAATGTGGTGCTACAGAAGAATGCTGAAAATTAGGTGGACAGACAAAGTAAGAAATGAAAGAGTTTTGGAAATGATGGGTGAGAAAAGAAGTTTATGGAAGAAGCTTACAGAAAGAAGAGACAGGCTGGTAGGTCATATTTTGAGACATGCTGGATTGGTTAATTTGTTAGTGGAGGGAACAGTTGAAGGTAAGTAAGAACTGTAGAGGTAGACAGAGATTAGAATATATGAAGCAGATAATTCAGGACGTGGGTTGTAACGGGTATGTAGAAATGAAGAGGTTAGCACAGGATAGGAAGGGATGGAGGATTGCATCAAACCAGTCTAAAGACTGACGACAGCAAAAAAAAAAAAAAAAAAAAACAGTGACATACCTAGTAAACGACTTTGTACCGAAATGACAAGCAATGTTCGGGCAAAAGAAACTGCACTAAATCAAAATTGTTCCCTCGAAAGCAGACAGCTTAACCAACCTAATAATAGGCCGCTACAAACAGAAACCCAGAAACATGCCAAGCAAAAACAATAGATACAACGGAGCAGATGTAGGTCCGTTTTATGTGTTTATTGAAAGTAATGGACAAAAATGTCGGCATGCTGCATCCAATGGCCATCGGAAAAGTTATTTTCCAACATAATCCTCAGATTAAAGATAACATAATAAATATCAGCACACTTGGACGTAATAGAATCCGAATAGAGACGAAAACCATCGCAGCAGCTAACACATTAGTGCAATTACCAGTACTGACAACCAAGAACCTCGAGGCGTATATCCCTAATTTTCTTATCCACAAGTTCTGAATTATTAGAAACGTAGACATCACACTCAATGAAAGGGAAATTATGGAAGAAATAGTGTCTGACTACCCAGTAGTAGCAGTCAAGCGCTTCACCAGGAAACCCAACAACCAGGAAAATGGCGAACGTCGCCCCATTCCCGTCTGTCAACTTTCCTTTAGAGCTCAATGTTTACCCCAATACGTGTACATTCTGGGAACGCGCTGTCCAGTGGAGCCTTATATATCTCAAACAATTATTTGTAAAAAATGTTGGCGATTCGGACACCGCTTTCAGAACTGCCGCAGCTCCGTAAGATGCAACAGATGCGGAGGGCCCCACTCTATAGAACTGTGTAATGAAAATTTGGCACCTAGATGCGTCAATTGTCAAGGACCACATTTCGCTTCGGACAAACTGTGTCCAGCGTTCCAGCACCAAAAACAAGTAAAATACAACGAAGCCTACAACGCCTTGGAAACGCAGACAACCATCGCCCCAACAACCCATAGCTACGCGCAGAACCAACACTACAGAGGGAGGAGGAATTCCCGCCCCTCACTCAGAAGACCACATGGCTACCCAGCCCACCTCAAAATAGAAATCTTTCGATGCAAGCAGCTAATCAACGTAGTCAGCTCCCCCATACCTATCCATAACCCCCACCCCACATCTCACCCGTCCCCCAAAGCCACCTCCACCCCTCCAACCTAAGCAACCTACGGCCGACAGAATATCGACCACTCCCACGGCGGCGATACAACATTTACCGCCTCCCCCCCCTCACCATCAGATATCAAATATGCTAACTCCAGAATCCTTATCCACCTCAGTATCACAACATATCTCCCACCCCAAGCCATGACACCTTAATCGACCAGCTCCTCCAGCTAATAGTACACATTATAACAGAAGCACTCAACTCGCCTGGTCAAACACTCTCAACTGGGGCCATCCGCCTCTTCTCAGTAAATGGAGGTATTTAAAATTCTTCAGTGGAACATCCGATCTGTTTCGGCAAATAAAGAAACCCTACAAAAAGAACTAGCCACCCAGCAAATATCTATAGCCGCACTCAGTGAAACCTGGCTCAGCAAACCGGCATACTTTCGGGGCTATTCGGTCATTCAAAAAGATTGAACAGATGGCTATGGCGGAGTGGCCCTCCTAATCAAAACCACCCTAGACTTCAGAGCGCTAGACCTAGACCTAACCAACGTCCCGTACCTAGAGGCTGCAGCAGTGCAGGTGGCGCTCCCAGAGTATAAACTCACAATAATCTCACTATACCGACCACCAAGAAGCAAAATAGCGCCACATGAATGGCATAATCTTTTCAAACAGCTTGAACCTCCATACATGCTCTTCAATGCCCACAGTACCATGTGGGGATGCGAATACGAAGACCAATCGGGAAAAGAAATTAAATAACTACTAGACGAATACAACTTAATCCCCCTAAATGACGGCACCCCAACCCAAATTTTAAGACCACGGCCTTCGACCATCAGCGGTGGACTAGACGTTGGTATCACCCCACATATCCACAGACTTTCAATGGAGCACCATCCCATATATTCTCGGATCAGACCATCTCGCTATCACCATCTCACATCTAATTGCAAGAGGACCAAAACAAATCTACCCAACCAGCAAATGGAACATTAGCAAAGCCAATTGGTGCCGTTATGCCCAAATCATAGACGCTCAACTCCACATATGCACACAAAACGCTTCACCAATTGAAAATTATGACTCCTTCATTTCCTTAATTAACTACGCCGCAACTATAACTATCCCGGAACGTCGCACATATACTAGGAAGGCTTCAATCGCCTGCCCGTGGTGGACCCCGGAATGTTCCAAAATGATAGCTAAAAGAAAATTAGCAGTCAAAATGTACAAACAACAACCACCTGGGAGACCTACAACGAATATAAAAGACGCTCAGGTCAAACGCTTCCTCAAACAACAGAAACTAAACAGCTGGAAAACCTATTGTAACAGAATCTCGAAGGACACACCACCGAAAGAAATATGGACAATGATACGAAGAATGACCATCTCCCACTGCAACAATTACATGCAAAGCCGAAGAAATCGCCGCGATATTAGCGCCAGCAACCGTCTCCCTCCCTCCCTTCGAGAGAATCGTCAATTCAGAAGAACAATTCAACACATACAAAGGATTCGAAAGACCCTTCTCTCTAGCGGAACTAGATAAAGCACTCACTGCATCCAGCGACTCCGCTCCCTGATACGATCACATACATTATGCTATGATTCGACAACTCCCCCCAAAAGCAAAAATACATCTGATACAACTGATCCAAAATCTATGGTCATCAAATAAACTACCGGAAGCATGGTCAACGCAAATAACAGTTCCAATTTTAAAACTTGGAAAAGACCCAAAACTTCCAACATCATACCGTCCAATCGCCCTGTTATCATGCGTCTTCAAAACCGCCGAGCGACTTTGGAAAAACCGTATAGAATGGTGGTTAGAACATTCCAATCAACTCCCCACATCTCAATTCGGATTCCGGAAAGGACGCAGCACCATAGACAACCTAACCATCCTTACCTCAGACATTGAAAGAACACTCAAGAACCAAGGATTTTTAATGGGTTTATTCCTAGACATCTAAAGCGCATACGATAACGTCCAGCTTTCTCTCCTCGTTAGAAAACTTAAGCAAAGGGCATCCTGACTTTTGTTCTTAACGGTATTTACTTAGCTTTCTACCAACGTACAATATACCTCCGAGAAAAGAACAACACACTAGTAGGCCCATATCTCGTTAACCGAGGTATTCCTCAAGGCTCAATACTTAGCCCCCTACTATACATCTTATACACCTGCGATCTGGAGAACATCTTAGGACCCCACATCAAGACCCTAAATTCGCTGATGACTTATGCATCTATATATACGCCACATGGTTCGAGTTGATTCGCAGATGGATCACGGAAGCCGTGGAAAAACTCACAACATGGTTACACCAACATGGCCTACATCTAGCCCCTCAAAAATCAACGGCAGTACTGTTCACTCGTAGGAAAAATCCTCTACAGCAAGAACAAATTCAACTGGGACAATGCACCTTCCCCGTCCGCACAACAGTCAAATTTCTCGGAGTAATACTAGACAGCAGGCTCTCCTGGAAACCCCTAGGTAGAACACATAACAACTAGAACCAGCAGTGCACTCAACATACTGCGCTCAGTCGCACATACATGGTGGGGAGCAGACCCGGCCACCTGTCTACAGCTCTACAGATCATTAATAAGACCACATCTCGAATATGGCACCATCGTCTATGGCAACGCCTCTCAGCAAACTCTGCGTAAGCTAGACCAGATACAATTCCGAGCACTCCGCATCTGCGTCGGAGCAATGAGAACAACCCCTACAAACGCCCTATTGATCGAGACTGCTGAATTTCCTCTAGATATTCAACGCCAGCTCCGGGCAGACAAATATCTTCTCCAACGTTACCCTTATTCCCACCACATCCTACGACCGAAACTTCAAACCTTAAGTAATATAATGGGGCCGTTTGAAGGGAAAAGACCCCCACGATGCCCGCTTCTAGCCTACAGCCACTACAAACTCAGACTCATAGAACCTCTCATAACGAAAGAATCAGCCCTACCTATATTCACAAAACCGTTTGAATGCTCCATTCCAACCCTCCGCACCTATATACTCCCCGCCCCTCACCTTAACCATCAAGCAGCGTCCATGCTTCTAACAATGACCTGGCCGGACTACACACAAATCTACACTGACGGGTCCAAGATCAAACACCATGTTTGGCAGCGCGTACTACTGCCCCAGTACCAACAAAGGAGCCTGCTTCGCTCTCCCCTGTGAAGCCTCGATTTATACCGCCGAAATCATCACCATTAAAGAAGCCTTAAAATACGGAATGGAACAAAAGTTTAAAAAAGATATTAATCCTCTCCGACTCCAGAAGCACCCTACAAAGATTACAAAACCCGCAGTGGAACCTCAATAGTAACAAATATATAATGGACTTAATAGAAATGACACTGTCTACACAAACCCCAGACATAAGGTACATGTGGATCAAAGGACATGCAGGACTCCTTTATAACGAACGAGCGGACGCCTTAGCCAAACAGGGAGCCAAGGAGGGGAAGATACTGGCACTTCCACTCCCTTACACGGACTTCCTCCCCCGCGTCAAGCAAAAAGCCTACGAAGATCTACAAGACAACTGGAAAACATCGTCACTACATAAGGGCTCTCACTACGCCACAATCCAACCAACAATCATGAAGAATACGTGGTTCCAGAACTTTAAATCCAAAAGGCATCTCACAACATCATTAATACGAATGAGGTTAAGCCACGGAGCCTACCCCAGCCACCTACACAGGATAAAAGTATTGGACTCTCCACGATGCGAAGCAGACGGGGAGGAAGTCTCAGACCTGAACCATATTTTTTTCAACTGCAGCAAACATAATCTCCCACGCGTCACTCTAATCAGCAAATTAGCAGCGATGCAAGTACCCCTCCCTACATCGATACAATGCCTGCTATCTACAAACCAAATTAAGATATACCAGACACTAGCAAGATTCTTACAAGACGCACAAATAACGATATAGTCAACACGACTCAACAGAGCACATGGACAACCCACAGTCTCACAGAAGTCAAAACCAACTGCCGGAGAAGACAAAAGGGAGAAGAAACAAGAAATATACAAGAAGCATCACTCTACTAGAGACCTTCAAACGGACATATAATCTCATGAAGATCAACTCTCAACGAAGAAAACCACTGGTGAAACCATGTTTGTAAAGCAAGACAAAGGTGACAATATTGTAAATTGATAACTTATAAAAAAAGGTCAACATACTATCTAATAGAAATAATATATGGCAAATCAATGTACAAGATCAAATGTATAATAAAGGTTGGTCAAATGGTCGATTGACCAGAAACCAAAAATAAATTTAAAAAAAAGAAAAACCCTAGCATTGCTCTTTCCATACTTCGCTGGGCAGTTCTCAATTTTTGATTCGTGTGACTATTTAGGGTTCAATTTTTTTTTAACTCCTTTACGTCTCTCAACAGCGAGGTCTTTAGAAACGGGAAAGGATGGGGGCAAAGAATGGGAAAGAATTCGGCCATGGCCTTTTTAAGGAAGCATCCCGGCATTTGCCTGGAGTGATTTGGGAAACCATGGAAAACCCAAATCTGGATGCCCGGACGGGGATTCGAACCGCCGTCCTCCCAAATGCGAGGCCAGAACGCTATCCGTTACACCACCACGCTCGGTTTTAGGGTTCAAGTCTGGCAGGCATATGTGAGGGCCGGTAATACACATTTTTCAAATACCTGTTTTTTTTTTTTTTAGATGTACTGGCATGTTAGATTTAAATACTATGGAATTTCTTCCGTATGCTCTCCAGCCCAGCTTTATGCGTCTGTAGATCTCAGGCTTCTAGTCCCCATTCATTTTTATCAGTTGGCCAAGATAGATGTATTGATCTACGGACTCAATACCAACATCTTTCGTGTCTGCCTTGTCTATGTCTGCCCAATTGTTTTACATAATTTTGCTTTTTGACACATTTATTTTAAGGCCCACTTCGCTGCAAGCTACCTCTAGTTCATTTATCAGTTCTTTTAGCTCTTCCAGACTGTTTGAGAGCAAAACTGTATCATCAGCGAATCTTAAGTTGTTGAGACATCTTCCATTTATTCTCAGACCTCTGTTTTGCCATTGGATTTTTGACATTGCCAACTCCAGGACTGATGTGAATAGCTTGGCGGATATAGAGTCTCCTTGTTTTACCTCACTTTCTGCTGGGAACTCTTTGGTGTCTTCAGCGATGTTGACAAAGGCAGTGGAAGTGGTGTAGATGTTGTACAGTAAGTCGATATAGCCTGGATTCACTCCTTGTTCTAGAAGGGCTTGCATGATTTCTGAGTGATGGACTGAATCAAAAGCTGTTTCAAAATCGATAAAGGCCAAACAGATTGGCATCTGGTATTCATTTGCTTGACTTATTACTTCGTGGATGACTTGGATGTGATCTACCGTGCTGAATCCTGACCTAAAGTCCGCCTGTTCAATTGGTTGCGCTGTGTCCAAGGTGGAACTGATGCGGTTATTGATGACCTTTGTAATCACTTTGTATATGATAGGAAGGAGGCTGATGGGAAGGTAGTTCTTAATATTGTAACGACTGCCTTTTTTGTGTAGCAACAAAATCATTGCTTTGTTCCAGCAGGATGGGATATTTCTCTCTTCGAGGCATTGTGAAAACACTTTAGCTAGGCGTCTGTAGGTTTCTTCTCCAGTTAATTGGAATACGTCAATGGATAGGCCGTCATAACCACTAGCCGATCACTTTTTTTCATTTCATGCACTGCCCTTCTATCTTCAAATGAGAGGAATTTAGGAATTGGTGAGTCTGGGCTTGATGTTATTAAAGGATTTTCATCTTGCTTACTGTATAAGGAGTAATAGAAGTTCCTGATACGGTCCAATACTGCCGTTTTGTCTGTAATATATTCGTTATCATCATCTAAAGCTATTATTTGTTTCTTTCGTATCTTTAACCTTTGTTTTGCTTTCTTATAGCCTTTCTTGATCTCTGTAACTGATCTGACCAGGTTTTCGTTATATTTCTTGATGTCAGCTGTTATTTCTTTTCTAATGGTCTTGCACAGTTCAGCTTATTCAATTAGGTTTTATTCATTTTCCTTCGTTTATTCAGGAGGGTTTTTGTATCATTGTTAATTTTACTTAATTTGGTGGTATTAACAGTTCCTGCAATTTCTATGGCTAATGTGTTAATAGTTAATGCTAAATTTCGATTGGCGGTGGTAGCTAGTCTCTCCGACAGTGTGCGTTGGAAAATGACTTTCTGTTCGGTGAGATTGATTATATTTACTGATTCATTATTGGTTCCTTTTATTAGCTTTCGCCTTTCCTGTAATATGCAGATACTAAGTTTCGCTTGGACCAGCCTGTGATCACTTCGGGTGTTGAATTGATTTAGAACGGTGACGTCTTGAACAAAATGTCGGCTATTGGACAGAATGTAGTCTATTTCATTTTTAGTTTTATGATCTGGACTTCTCCACGTCCACTTTCGACTTTGATGTTTTTAAAAAAAATGTGTTCATGACATGCATTTTTGTGTGCTCTGCAAACTTCACAAGCCGTTCCCCTCTGTCATTCCTTGTTTGTATTCCGAACTTATCGACCATAGTGTCTCCTTGTTTCTTGGTGCCTACAGTGGCATTGAAGTCTCCCAGGATAATCTGGAAATTGCAGTCTTTGCCTCTGTCGTGCAATATTTTGACATCTTAGTAGAAAGACTCCACTTCATCGTCTGAGTGCGAGGAGGTTGGAGCATATACCTGCAGTATTTGTATTTTGTAGCGATCTGATAGTTGTTGCTCGATCTGAAATGACTTCTATTAGTATTACTTTATTTTTCACACTACAGTTTATCAGGAAGCCCACTCCATTTAGATTTCTCAAGGAGTTTCCATAATGGTACAGTATATGGTCTGATTTAAGTTCGTTCCTCTGGACGTCTAACCTCACTGAGACTCACTATACTCCATTTGATTTTTTGTAACGCGTCTTCCAACTCTGTAAGTCGGGCTTCTTCTTTAAGAGACCTGCAGTTATAAGTGCATATATTAATTATATACTGTTTTTATATCGATGGTCTGGTTTGCTCTTTAGAAACTTTGACTGCTGACATTAATGTAGCCCCCTCCCGGAGAACCGAATGGGAGCTTTTTTACCTCCGGATTGTTTTCCAATAATGCCGCTCATCATAGTTGCTTAAAAGGGTGAAGCATAATCACCACGCTTGCTTCAGAACGGATTGGCGATTTCTTGAACAGCCTCCCACTTTGGGTCAGACGCTGGGTGTAGCCGCTCAAATTGAGACAGACGCTACGATGAATGCACTCATATTAATCCCTAAGTGCTGGGTTGCCTCTTCCGCATTCCCTTGCCGTACCGAAGTACTACTTCTCCGCCAAGTGATTCTTTGAGGTCTTCTCCGTAACCCTGGTAAGGAGCCCTCACAAGGTGCTGCCAGCCGGGCCAGCTGGGCCAAGGTTTTTTAAAGAGGTGTTACTCCTCTATCACTCCCCCTTAGGCCTGGCTTGCGACAGGCAGAGCCTGGCTTCCCAGTTATTGGTCCAGCTTAGCGGGGTTTTATTTATATATATATATATATATATATATAATATTGTTTGAATTTAGTGTTGTTTTTTGAATTTGTTAAATTGTCTCATATTACTAACCACTTACAGTTTTGTACAATGAATTAATACGCGCAAGTTCCTCCGACACGCTTAACGATAACTTTTAAAAAAAAAAAAAAAAAAAACCCAGACTGAGGTACAACGGCTAAGTGCACAGGGAAATGGCTTAAATGTACGTAACTTGGCACAGACAAAATCTTTATTCTTTTCTGCATTGCGAAACGACCGTTACTATGCTCCTGGAATATTTTTTAAAGTGTTCCAAGCTGCAGTTCACATCTTATAGCTTTTGTATAAAATTTAATCATCCTACTCATAATACAACTGTAACGAAATACTTATTTGACAATTTACTACAAACTCTAGTTTAGATCTCAAACGGGTAAAGAAACACAGTCAGTCGTCCGAAGCAAAACGTATTTTTGATGTGACTCTTGTTGTTGTTGGAACTAAAGTAAACAAGCTGCACCCCCATGAAGACTCTTCGTGTTGTTGATAGGCAACCGCCGATAAGTTTGCTAGCTGTCACTATAAGCGTCTTGTCTTCTGCTGATTTCGGCTAATGGGAGAACTTAAGTGTTGCATCTGTTTGAGAAACGTGTTCTGTATGATAAGTATGTTTTTGTTTGTGAAATACGAGGCTCAGTTTGGGGATCGTCCCAGCATAGGTGATTGTGGTAAGCCGTCTAGGAACCGCTGTCGGGACGGCTGTTTACCATGGTTTCCCGAATTCGCTCCAGGTATGCTGGGATGATCCCTCATAAAAGGCCACAGCCTATTTTCTATTTCCGTTCCTTAGGAAAAATTCTCTACCAACCCCAATGAGTTTGTCGACGACTAGGCGTAACACCTAAGTCCCACATTCATCAATTAGAATCTTTGCCACATTAGCCTACCATAATACGCAGACATAAATATAAGTTACCGAAGCATCTCTAAAAGCTGCGTTCTCCTATTTTTGCAGAGTTAAAATGGAGAAAGGAAATGCGAGGAAGGAGAAAGCTGCAAGGTTTTTCCGGCCGAAGTGTGGCCCTTACAGCGTCAGCGATGCGTTAAGCTGGCGGGACGTGGGGAGAGGACATGCGGTAAATCAGAAGGTATTGGACAGAATCCAGAAGCGCTAACAGAGCATGGCCTGATGAATGGCGCGCAGAGCGCAAAATCCTCGACAGCTCCCACCGATACGAACCGTCTACCTCAGGTGCAAAATGTCACCACGCCGAAATTCCAGCAGCCACTTCAACGCGTTCAGCCCGATTGGAGCCGATATTTATTAAACTTACTGTGAAAGTACGTCCACGGTCAATTATGTTGTGTGAGCAGGTAACAGGTAAATAGCATGCAGGAGGGCAGTACAGCCAACGTAGTGACGTCATCTGATTTGGCCGTTCCCAGCAACTCTGTCGAGGTCACATAAATTAACCCAATAATTATCAGTTAAATATCCACTTTTACTATAACTTAACGTATGTTATATCTGATGGTGACAAGTAACATAATAAAGACTGAGCATAATTACAGCCAAGAAAAGTGTGTTACCTGAAATGCAAGCTACAACATTGTTCAGTCTGCCAGTAAAGGCCCCTGCCAGGCAGACCTCACACACAACGCGCCTGCACGCCGGGATACATATACGACTCCAAACAGGCGCAGAGACATCAAACAAACCAGGAAAACAAATAGAATCATCTAGAAGCTAAGTGGGACTATTTCTTACAGAGGTCGCCGTACTACCACACAACGGAATTCCTGCGCCAGGCCGCCTATATAAGCGTAGCCGGCCGCTCCACCGCCAGTTCCAGCCTGACCGCTGAACCAGCGTCAACTACAGAAGACCACCGGAAGTTCGCGAGAAGTAGAAGCCGTCACTCTACCCCGGATCAGGACCAGGCTGAAATTCTCGACGGTCTTCTGATAACTGTACCCACATTTGTTTATGGTTTACCTGTTGTATTGTGTACCGAGTAATAAACTTCAAGGAACCGTTAAGTGTAGTCCACTTCAGTGGCGACGAGGATGGGATAAGAACTCTCGACCATCATGGCTACGCCAGCAGCACCTACGGAATGGCAACAGTTCCTCCAAGGACTTCTACATCAGTTCTTCGAATCTCAGAGACAACTGATTGCGGAAGTCAGGAATCTCCGCCAACCCACGGCCCCGCCTCCGTTCCCAGCATTCAACGACGACGTCGAGGAATGGGAGACCTACGAGAAGCGCATAAGACAACACTTCGCAATTCACCACATAACCAAAGAAGAAGACCAACGTGCATATTTCCTTTCCTGGAACCAATCGAAGATGTATGTCTTGCTCACCAAACTTCAGCCACAAGACCCCGACACCCTCACCTTCACGACCATCTGTACGACACTGAATGCATACTACAGACGCCGGTACCATGTCGTCGCGGCCCGCGTCGAATTCTATCAATGCCGGAAGAAGCCCGATCAGACGTATCGCCAGTGGGCGGCCGAACTCCAAGGCCTTAGCAGAAAATGTAAGTTTCAAACTCGTTGTTCCCACGAATCCTACGCCGACGACATGGTGCGTGATCACATCATACAGGCTGCACCAGATGCCGCATTCCGGCATGACGCCCTCAAGTTAGAGGACCCATCCCTGGAGCAGGTCATCGAACTTGCCTACAAATTCGAAATATCTACGGCCGCAGATCGCCGCCTGGAGTCCTGGGCGGATGTGGCCGCAATCCGAACCGACGTAGAAGACACACAGGACGTCGCCGCCATCCAGAGCTCCCAGTCGCGCTCCTCCCGACACCACAACCGGGGACCGCTTCCTCAGAAGGACATCGAACCGGCCCGTTCCGGCAATGGGCACCAAGTCTCGGCAGCAGCAGCGGATCCCGCAGCGCCGACGCCGCAGCCCGCTCCGCCTGCCCTCCTGCCCCGCCTGTTATTCAGCACATGAGAGGGAAAATTGTCCGGATCGTGGGCTGAATGCTCACGTTGCGGCAAGGAAGGACACCTGGCGTCCGTCTGCCGCACCAACACCACCAATGCCAATCCCGGCTCTCGCCGCCCAGGGTCTTACCAAGACAGGCTGAGCGGCGCACCTATGGATATCAATCAGGTAGACACTTCCACTGCATCCAAACTTTTTATTGACGTTACGGTCAATGGCAAGCCTCTGCGCCTACAAGTCGACACAGGAGCAGCAGTCTCATTGCTTAATTATACTACTTATGTGCAAATTGGCTCGCCCCCCCTCTCGCCGGCCCCCAAGCGCCTCCTGACATACAACAAACAGGAAATAGCACTCCTGGGACAATTCACAGCAAACGTCATGTATAAGTCTGTACATCGTTCAGTCCCCTTTTTAGTAGTTAACAGTTCTCTCACAGCAGACTTATTTGGACTGGACGCTTTCCGCTTATTCGGATTTTCAATTCAGGATAACATACACCTCGTATCTCAGCATGTTCCTTTTCCTGAAGTGGACGCCCTTTGCACCGAGTTTCAGGACCTGTTCTCACCAGGCGTCGGCTGTGCAAAGGACTTCGAAGCATCACTCCAACTCCGGCCGGACGTACGGCCTCGATACTTCCGGGCACGCCAGGTACCCGTAGCGCTTCAACAACCACTTCAGGAAGAACTTCAACGTCTCCAAGACGAAGGGATCCTCCAGCCGGTGCGGTTCAGCCCTGGGCCACGCCGTTGGTCATAGTTCAGAAGCCAGGACGCCGCTTACGTCTCTGTGGTGACTTTAAGACCACCGTCAACCCACATCTGCGGGTAGACGATTATCCACTTCCGAGACCGGACGACCTCTTCCGTAAACTAGCAGGAGGTACCTACTTTACAAA